>JAULBM010335331.1:0-12825 GCA_032357055.1 Geukensia granosissima
CGGAAAATCAAAGTCATCTCTCTTGTCGTAAAGTTTTGTTTTTAACCCGCCCTTACTGTCAATTTCTAGGTGTAAGTGATTTATGTTGTATTCATAATCCAGGAAAATTAACAAAGGTTGTTAGCACAATATAATACAAAGCATATACCAGTAGTCTTGTGAATGTCTTTAAATAATATTTAAAAAATTAACAAGACATGTTTATTTAACACCCCCACGAAAGATGATGTATTAAACTGAATATCCCTACTACCGGCACAAGATGCTTGTAACGGAGCTAAAAATTTCTGTTATTCCAGAACAGCTCATCAGAACGGCACATTTCTATTAAGCCTTCTTTGGTTTTTTAGTCATTTATTCTGTAGTTTTCTTTTGGCTTCTTATTGGATGGGTCAAGTATTGTTTCTCCAGACTGACTAGGTGTTTCAGGATGATGGGTATGGGAGTCTTTAACTTCTTCTGACTCAGATTAAGAATGTTTTACCGGGCCTTAGCACCGTGACCACGTCCAAATCAACGTTTACATGGCATCTTGAAGAAGAACAATAAAATATAGATGTGTTTAGTTGGCTTAGTAAAAATTAACCGTGAAGACGACGTTCACGGGCATCACATTGTTTACTTCTGTTTTACGTGTGAAGGTTGACCACAAAACGCCAACCGAGCGTTAAGATGACAGTCGTTACTCGGTATTTATATGTTCCTATCGCTCAGTAAACGTTGAGCTACCTCGGAGGTACGATGAGGATTCAAAATAAGGAAAATTGTACGCTCTGTATGCGTTTTCAACTTTTTTTGCAAATGTCTTTCTCTCGTTCAGCATTCGCGGAACACACGGGGACCAACATGTGTACGTCCATATTTCGCGAAAATGTAAACGTGTTGGACTTCGACATTTATTTGTGAACATTTGTTCGTACGTTGGAAGACGCTGACACAATACGTCTATGTATGACAAGGGCATTGCTGCATTAAGAACCTTTATTTGATCTCACAAATGTCTTTCGCTTAAGATCTTAAGGTATGACTTGACCTGCACAATTGCAACCTACAAAATCGGATTTATATAAAAGAATATAATTTTGTAAGATTTTTTCAAAAATAACTTATATGCTTAACATGAAATTATCCCCTATAATAAGGAACCGTATGCGATGAAGTTGAATTCTTTAACAGTTTCTATATATAAACTCAGAAATACAAATAAGATTATGTACATGGCCCAACACGAGTTCTAGTCTTATTTTTTAGGATGAAGGTTGATAATTGGTTCATCTATGTAGCCAGTAAAGTCATGTCGTGTATTTCCGCGACTGTCATTGCATGCGATTAATGAAATCCCCTCCGTATCCAATAAGGTAACATCATAAGTTATGCTTTTTGGATTTAGGGGACATTGTCCTGAGTTTAAATCATAGTTGACATCCGTCGAAATAGATGATAGTGTATTCGGTACTCTATCAACTCGATTACATTCGAGACTATATGAAGTATAATTGTGTGATGAGCCATTATCGTTAATATCTTCAAGTGAAGGGCCAAACGAATCAAAAGATTTGTGAAGAACAGTCTGGTCTTTTGTATCTATTTGGTTTTTCACCGGAAATGAGGTCATACAACCGCTAGCACCTAGTAAATTACTTTTGAATTGGTCGGTAGATTTAAATCTGAAGTCGACATGTAATAGACTCTTTTGTTTTATACTTTCTTCGTACTTTTGTATAAACCGGGTTTCGCCATAATTTCCTTCTTCGCCAATTTCTATGGCCTTTCTTATATAAAATAACGCATCGTAGATATAACCATATTTTTCTTCCAGTTCTGCAATTCTAGCTTTTGCAACATAATACATAATTTTCCTTCGAGTTTCGATTGTCCTCCACATTTTATCTGTGTCTGCCAGAAGCTCTTTTGCTTTTCTAATATTATTTTTATCGACATATAAACCTACAATAGGATATCCTTTGTAACTTAATCCCAATAAACAGTAAATCATACGAAGCAGAAAAATACGCAACCAAAACTCGCGTATAGGTTCATCTTCATCCTCAACACTTTGTAATCCCATTTCCGCTATTCGAAGGCATTTTTCACGCAAATCTTTTATTGGATTATCTTCATACGTAGAAAGCAAGAAAAACACGTAAATATACAGGAAATTTGATATTTCAACACATCTTCCGACTAAAAGAGACAATTGCATTGCCTTCTTGATATGTTCTTCTGCTTCCTCGTGATCCCCGCCTATGACAGCTACAATGGCGATTCGAGAATGGTAGGAAAGTTCCGTCACGTTCGAGTTTGATGTTTTTACGATGATATTTTTCAAATCTTTAAAAAGTCGTTCGGGTAAACATTTTTTCTCATAAAGCATAATATAAGAATCAATTTCTCCCAAAATGAAAGCTGTGCGCTTATCTGCAAGACGAATACTGTCCAAGTCACTAGTGCTCTGGCATCTCCTCAATTGTTCCTTGTATTTTTCGCCTTCTTCGTGACAATATTGTCTAGGGTTTACAAAAATATTGTTATGTGTATTGATTTTGAGGTTCATAAAAAGCTTTTGAGCCACTCGCTGGTTTGAATCACAGTTTGCTCTGTTGATTACTTGTACTCTGCTATAATTAGCATGGCGACATCTATGAGAAATTTCATATGCAAGATGAGTGTAACCTGTCTCATATAATGCTTGGAGAAACTGTAAGAGATTACATCTGATAAGAATAAGTGAAATTAATGTATTCCATACATTTACTCTCTCAGGACACTGCACGGAAATTTCATAAATATCGATTTTCTGTTTCTTACTTAGCAACCCTAAGTGATGAAGTGTGTCAGCTAGTGATATTGGATCGACATCTGACGAGAAAATATTGCGGTATGAGATTAGAATTGCCCGATCTGTTTGATTCATCCTATTATTGGATCGAGGTCTCCCAAGAAAATCAGCAGGTGGGAGTTGATATATCTTGGTCTGTTTGATTCATCATATTAATAGATTGACTTCTGGTGGAAGGAGGTAAAAATAGCCCGATATGTTTGGTTCATCCTTTTATTGGAACGGCATCTGACAAGAAAATACGGTGATTCATCCTTCAATGATCATGTATGTTGAAATAACTAAAACGCAAGAAAATCAAGCAAATAAAGTTTCAAATCAAAAGTGAATTATTGAAGGAAAAAAATCGATGGACAACTTTAAAAAAAAAATACTATTGTTCCAGAGAACCTACCCTGTCAAAATATTTTGCATCCATGATACGGGTTTATTGAATAGCGGAAAAAAGGGAAACGGAACTGAAAATTAAAATATTTGACATCAAAATATCCCATTATTTTGTTATGACTGAATAATAGCTTTATTTAATGTAGTCTGTAGCAAGTCCAATGAAGAATATCCATGGGAGAGATCAGAAGTGCATAGTCCGAAGAGACAAGACAAATTTGAAACAAACTAAACGATTAAACGAAATTAAAAAGAACAAAGGCGTGGAATCCACGAAATCTTTCACAAAACAGGAGTTAAATCAGGTGCTCTAAAAGTGTTAGCATCCTCTGCCTTGCGTGCAACACCCGTCGTGGAGTCCTTAATGTCAAAATCGGTGTCAAACCAGGATGTCTAAATCAGAAGTGTCAATTTGTGGCAAATCCGGAAGGAATCGCACGAACTCCTATATAAATAGAAGTGGGATCAGGTTCTAGAAGGGAAAGCATCCCTTGTCTTGTGCGCAACACCCGTCGTTGAATCCTTAAAGTCTAATCCGGGTTAACGTCAATCCGAGATGAGGTCAAAAGGAATTCGAAGATACGAACGGGGCAGACAAAAATCGTTAGATCAGCTTATTTTTGTATTACCGGCAACAGGTCCATAACTAGTTGAGATACACTGAAACCATATGGATTAACCAATTCGTGATGGCGACCATAAAATTTAACGATGTGTCACGGAAATCATATAATATGTTTTGCACCCGAACAATAGCCATGTCGTGCGACATGTAAATACTTGGTTTTAAAAATCAGGAATTCTCAATAGATGATATAGCAAAAGATTCGTAAATCTACGAAAAAGGCAAAAAAAAAAATCAATCCGTTTGTTACAACATAACATAATAGTAGGGTCATTAAGGACATATACTCTATATCAGGCTTTTGTAGAGTGTGATTTTCGAACTATATTAAATTATATGTGCGTTTCTCTTTGCATTTATTTATAGTCCATTTGCGATCTATAAATCCATGAGATTCGTACTTAAATTTGTAATATTTGCCGAGGGAGTGAAAATGGCCAATAGAACTGACCACATGTATAAAAACAACAAATGCCATGTGCGAAATGTATATTTCATTGTACCATGTGACCATAAAATTTGAATATTCTGACCAATAAGTTATTGATTGGTATGGTAAAAGCATCAAAATAATCACAAATTTCAAAAATAAATTTCCTCTTTTCTGTTTATGTGGCATCTTAATTCTAATGCATGTACTTGCATCATGTGGATTAATTAAGATAGAAAATTAAAAACTAAAATTTGACTGAAAAAATAAGGGAGTGTAAATTTACTTAATGCTAATTTCAGTCTTCTAATTAAATATATTGAAATAATATTTTTATTTCATATAAATATCAATAATAAATATAAACTTTTTTTGTATTTACTAAGATGTTTCATTAATTTATAATAGATATTTTTAATACTTTCATAAGGCCTCATATTTCTCATTTATGTCACTCTTGAAAAAAGCTTGCATCTATTATGCAGCCTCTTTCAGTAGCCCAGCTTGGACACTGCTAAAACTTCAAATTATGATATCACATGTACATGGTACAGGTATATTTCACCTGAATTGTTTCATGCAAAAATGTCACTCCCTGTGCAAATAATACTACTTATGAAACTAATTTGTATAGAGACCTAATGGACAACTCTTTTGACAAAAATGAAAAAAAAAAATTACAAAAATTGTCAAAGTTCGTATATATTTCTTATTGAGAATGTAGCAAAAATTAGGAAAAATATCAAAAAAATGAGTTTTTAATAAATTTATTTTCAAGGCTTTATAGAACTCAAATGGACTATAAATCAAAATAAAGAATTATTCCACTGTTAACGGTATGCAATTACGGTTTAAATTCCATTATCTGCCCCTGAATTTCTCTACGGAGATTTAAAATTGAGAGTCGGTCATCTTCATTTTTGGCGGGAGCGCTTAAGTTTGACTAAGATAAAGTAATTGAAAAATTGCTAATATTTATTTTGTGTGGACCTTTTCTCGCGGTTCACATAAGAACTACTTTTAAATTTCTATTCAGGTGCACCTCTAACCATTGTGCTTGTTATCTAATCCTAGTAAAATTACTTAATTATTACGCAGCGTTGACAATGTGTATTCCTGGTCTCGCGCTATCGCGTGCAAATGACAGCTTCCGACAAACAAATGGCTGATTTTACAATGTAAAACCCCTAAGAGCATTAAAAATTCGGTGCAGCTTAAAATACATCGTGGTTGATAAAAAGTATTATTGCAACTTCCTTGCACTTTTTCAATCTACAAAATAAACACTTTTTTAATAGCAATACGGCGGACGGTTGTTCTTTCGTAACCTTTTTACTCGTTTCAACAAACTTTGACATAAAGTATAAACAGTTCAGTCCTAGTATACACATTAGCTAAAAATAAAGGATAATCGCACAAACATTACTGTAAATTATCCAAAGTAAAATATTATATTGCATGTGTTTGATATTGCTATTCAGATTGTTGAGGGGCAATATTCTTGACATTTCGTGCAATATAATTTTGATTGTATAGCAAATATTAGAAAATAAATGTCATTTGTAACGATTTTCATTAGTGCAATATTAAACATGTTATACTGTCTTTTCATGAAGGTGATACAGCGGAGAAAAGAAAGTGTCAGGAAGTGTTATTACACTTAATCAAGGGGCAGAATGTTTTATTAAACTTTATTCTACCTCGTGAAAAAATGCTGTGTTTTTTTATCAGTCCAAAAAATTTTTTATTAAAAACAACGTTGATTTCTACTAGCGTGGTATTCGCTAAAATTGATCCCGCCGCACAAACGCTTGACAAATGTTAGTCATTATGCGTTTTTACGAATTTGGACTTTCGGTAGAATTAAATACTTATATGGTTGTTGTGGGATATTTGCGAACATTACAAGTTTCGAGACTAAATTTCGTCTCTCGACTTGTATTTTTTGCAAATGAACTTAGCGTATTGGGTGTTGATTTTTCCGAACTGACAATTTCCCGTTACTGTCAATCTGTCGTAATATCTGACATTACTTCCAGAGAGCAAAGTCAATCAAACAATAAAATGAACATTATAAAATATTACGAAATAAAATAAATTCTATGGTATGCCATTTTTATAGGGGGAAATAACAGGTCATATTTTTTTTAAAGTTCACCTCTTCAAGATTATTATAATCAAATGGTTGGTCATATTTGGTTACAAAGGATACTGAATTGGATATAAGAGCGATACCTTACTATATGTTGTACATTCACCAAATTGCAGAACATGTGTGTAAGATTAGGAATTCACTCTCCTTCTTGAGATAATTCTACGAATCCTGCTCTCAATTTGACTTTTCTAAAGTTTTTACTTTGATTTACCCTGATCAATTAAAACGCAAAAATTAAAACAAACTTGAAACATACATTGTTTACTTGTAATAAAAAAGGTTGTTTGATAATTGCAATTACATCGTCATGCAAGATTTAATCAGCTAAAAGTTTTACTTTAAATTTTTGATAAAATAAAAGATATCTTGACTGCATAAAGCCATGGATCATATTTTTCAATAATCATGTAAGATGATTCAAGTCTATTTATATCAACGACATACTTGATTTGCTACATTAACGAATTACCATTAACATATTTTTTGTAATCGCAACTGATTGTTATTTTGCATAAAAATTCAAATTAAAATACCATGTTATATAATCTATATATAGAGCGAAGGATTGTTTAGGTTTACAAGTTTTTGTTCTAATCTGATAGTTTATTTGTTATGTTTGTGGTGTCAAAATTAATTTTACTTCATAAAATGAAATTTTTACACAATAAATAAATCCATTTTACACATAATACTTACGTGTACAATAAAATAAATATGATATATGACAACACCATTACTTCTAAAAATAGTAATGATTCAGTAAAAAGGTCATTGAAGCGTAAAAAACGGAAAATCAGGACGTTGGATTTTAAAAATAAATCATTTCTGTGAAAATGAAATATAATTTTAATTTTCAGAGAAAAAAAAAAGAAATTTGGACTTCCGGTTAGATTTGGCCGTCGATGTCATTTTATGAATTAAACTTTTATTCGCAACGATTAAAACTTTCACTGTTTCTAGAAAACAGCAGGATCCGATTGAAATTAGAGTCCACCTTATCAATATTCATCGAGATGTTCAGAATAGAATGCTTTTCAGGCCATTTCCACATAAGATGAATCTAAGTCAGAGGATAAGATAATTAAAAGTTAATCAAATGTAGGAGACCAAGATCGGGATAGGATTTTAGGATTCCGGCGAAGAAAGCCAACAGCTTGTTTAAATGTTACAGCGCCAGTTTTCAATAAAGAGACCCTTCTTTACCTGGGTAACGTATATTTCATAGATAATGACTGTGGTATCGACCGTAAGATTTTTGGATTTATAACGTCAGCCGAGTAACGACGTATATATCCTGTTGGAGCAGTGTCTGTGACAACAACTCAGCTCAAAGGTGAAAGTCACAGTATTGGACACATGATGTTAAGTAACGTATCAGCTGTGAGATTTATGCGGCGAACGATGGGGCAGGTGAAATGTTCCTGCTAATGCTGCTAATGCAGCTATCGAAACTTCATTAAAAAAGGGCGAAATCTTTATAAAAAATTACGCCTTTATTATACCTTACACCAAAGAATTAAATTCGGAAAGACAAAAAAAAATCACATTTCCAATTAAAGTTTATGTTAATAAAATTAAACAGCGATTATTAACGCGGAATGTTCTGGTTAAATATTACTAGAACATAAACAGTTTGGATATCCACTCTTCTCTGATAAATCCGATACTGGACGGAAAATTGATTGAAATAATTTACATATGAATAGATTAATATAAAAATAGGAGATGATGCATGATTGTCCATGAGACAGCCTACATCAAATGACAATCGAATTTAAACTTCTTACAGGTCTAATTGCGGCCTTCAATAATGAACCGGGGTCCATACTATAACAGAAGCTGTAAAAGACCCCAAAAGTATTAGACGTGAAACTGTTCATAAAGCACACGGCTAATAAACTGGAAGTTGACCATTGAAAGTCTGTGTAAACTTGTTTGTTATTCAGTTTTGTTAATGACTTTTCCAAATTTGTAATTCAAGATAAAGAGACAGATTTTAGGATGTTTGTCATGTTCGATGGTTCAAGCGCAATATGGGTATTAACGAGAATGTAATTACGGAATTATGTATTGTTCGTCTTTGAAACAGAGGCTGCAATGAAAGGTTAAGACCCGCATTCTGTCTTTGTTTTCTATAAAGCCATTGAAGAAAGTGAGCCTAAAGTAAATTAAAAATATAGGTTGACAAGGAGAGGACCACTGTAATAAATAGTGGCCGTTGGATTGATGTTCGTTTGCTGGAAAATTCGTCCACCCAGCTGAGCAAAAATAAGGCCAAGATAGATGTCTAACATTGTTTGATACCTTTCCATTTGAGTTGTTTTTGATTTTTTGTAACTTGTACAAAGTATGCCTTGTCTCTTCCCACAGCAATATTTTTGCATCGTCCGTCGCCGTTCTGTTCAAAAAACAATTACGAATTGGATCATTTAAAAGTGCATACGGTATGAATGCATAGAGAAAATACGACAAAACAGAGTCATCAACCTTGGCGGAAATTCCAAGGAAATACAAAACGTATATATGGATTACCCATTATCTCCTTTTTTGAAAATCTTGTAGTTGTGCAAAAAGTATTTTCGTAGACCATTTCGTTGATTAAGCAATGGATTGAATGTTTTTTCAGACAAAAATGATGTTAAATGGGCCCTTTCCTAGTGGCTTTCCAAAATTTGGTAATTACATTCAAGTCAATTCCCAAATTGGAGTTGAAGTCCCTTTTAAAATTCTGTTGTTTAATTGGTCGATCAGTGGTATCAGTGTATCATAACTAGTTATGGACTTGTTACCGGCAATATCTCAATAAGTTGACCTTTTCTCGGATTGACGTTAACCCGGATTAGAGTTTAAGGATTTCACGACGGGTGTTGCATGCAAGACAGGGGATGCATACCCGTCTTGAGCACCTTAACCACTCCTGTTTTGTTAAGGAGTTCGTTGATTCCAAGGCTTTGTTCCTTTTGTTTTCGTTTTATTTTTTATTTGTTTCAAATTTGTCTTGTCTCTTTGAACTATGCATTTGATTTCTCAGATGGGTATTAAACACAAAACTTATCATTTATAGTGGAGAGAGTTTTGAGAAGTTCGAGTTATGAAAGGCTGGTGGTGAACACAATGTGACGTTATAATTTTAATGCAATATAAAAAACTTTGACGTCTGATCAGCTTTCCAATTTTTAGTGTAATGCAATTCTTGTTTTTGTATTGAAGATAATGTTTAATGTCATGTTAAAAAGTACACTTATCTTCATTGTAATCACCAGAGAAACCGAATGATTTAATATTCCTTCCGGAATCAGGTCTAAATTACTGCAGTCAGTGCTGCAAGACACAATGTTTCTGAATTGTTGCTTAAATACTTGGCACAAAACGCAAAAATAAATCTGGTCATAGACGTTTCATAACTAAGTAGCCATGAAATCAGCTCTTGTTCGTCTTCTTATTAAGAGCAACGTGGAATGACATTCTGCATTTACGAAAATATCTGGATTGCGTCCCATGGACAGTATTGCGTGATAAGTTCTATTAACTGACTTGATGTCCTCCTTTTTTCTACAGAATTTGCATATGCAAAGACGAACTTACAAAAATACTAATGTTTAGTTATGATTTAATATATAAACCTGTAGAAGTTAAACTGCGACTGTTATTTGCTGGATGGCTGTCCCATGGACAATCATTTCACGTCTCCTATTTTTTAATTATTGCATTGACCATAGAGACAGTCGAATTATCTTTTCATTAAGTATATGACGCATTAATGCAGATATTCAATTTCATATGAAGTTTTGCAAGATTCACGCGTGGCCGAAGATGTAAACCATTACAACAAAAATAGTTTTTGGGCCATTTAACAGACTAACAAATGTTAGACAGTGTTTTGCCAACGAGCTCAAAATAGGTACTTTGTGGAACATAGATCCTGTAGAGTCTTTTTTGTATTAATATATCAATATCTTTTCAGATTGAGCAAATTTTGAAATCTTACTCTAACATTAACTCCTTTCAGTGGTAACGATTTAGTAAAATTGTTCTGATTAATAATTATTCCGTTTGTAATGTTGAATATCACATTTTGATATTGTTTTAATGAAATAACTATCATTTGAAAATGGTTTTAAATTAATGTGTGACCAAATTTTTAAAGATCTTTGCTTGTAACAAGATTTCAGTTTATCAATACTTATTCTCTTTAACCATTTACACTTTTTTGGCACGCATGTAAACCGATTCTATTGAAACTTTGCAGGTTAATATATCTAAGGCATACAAATAATTCTGCATAATTTTCTAGTTGCTAGGGGCAACATTACAACATGTGCTAGACTATGAAATATATTATTTTTGGTCTTTATAACAGAAATTCTGGGGAATTTTTAGCAGAAAAATAGAATACATCTGAATGTTGAGTTCATGAAAGTATTGTCTGATATTAAGTTTTTAAGCAAAAAAAAAAATACTGGGGAAAATGGCATAAAAAAGGCTTAAAATCTAAATTATCTGAAACAAAGTAATTTTTTTTTCACCACACAAAATAAATAATTTTCTTTAAAAATTTTATGAAACATAACGCTTGGTATTCTTTTCAAGAAAATTCAACTTATATTTAAAAGAATTTTGTGATTGTCATGGAAACTGCTTTCAAATTTTGACATTTTACGGTAAACGGTAGATATGTCATGATTCTAAGTGCAATTTTCTATTTAATGCAGCAACAAGGAAATAGGATATTTATATAGAAATGATATTTCAGATCTCCACTCAATGAAAGTCTTAAAACGTCTCTGACAATACATATCAGATTTTGCAGTTTTTCATGTTAAACCTGCAAAAAAATTCTCTATTTTATCAAATTGGGTTATCTCCCTTTGGAACTCTCCTACCTGGATGTTTTTTTTACATAAATGGCAGAAGGTGACAAAAGCTGTCATCCTCCGTTTCAGGGTCAAACCCGCTCCGCTTTCAGACTCTGTGGATAATTACCTTGCATTCAGCCCTTTCACAATGACAAGAATCTTGTCATTATCAATGCGAACGCGGAATAATATTTATGATATTATTTTTAGATTTTAAAATCAAAAAAATAAAATATGATAATCTTCGTATTTTGATCGGCAATTTGGCTTCATGAAACATATCAAATTTTTATGTTAATACAGCTGTTAAAAATAGTTTCCAATTCACACAAAAATGACGTCACAATCGGACTCCACAGTAAATGAAAAACGTTGATGGCAAGGAAATATTGTCGAGCTTGCGAGCTTATGTCCTTGTTTGGAGGTTGAAAAGCTGTCTGCTACCAGCATTTTTTCCTGATTTTTTGCCAAACATGCAAAACCTCATGCAGTAGCCATTCTGTAAAACATTCTGTGACATCCCTTGCAATAAGTTACCTACAATTTTCACAGATTTTGGGGTTTTATTTGATGAGTTTGTAGTTAGGCATGGCATTGACAATTTTTTTCTGTGTTAAAATAATGATGATGAATTAAATTCACGCATTTATAACCGACAACGTGTACAAAAACGTATGTTGCCATCACCAATTAAAGTTCACGAAACGACCGGAAACATGAACTGAAGCTAACTGAAAAGCAGGTCAAGTTCATCTTCAAACAGACTGATGTATTACTGCCCATTGCAACTGGTGAGTATGATTTTCCCACTTGAATATATACTTAGCACCAGAGGACAAGAAGTGTCTGTCAAATACTAACATTTGTATTTAAAGTCTAACTTAGTGAAGGACCTAAGTTTAATTTTTGTAATCTACCTGTATAGAATTGTTTTCTTCATGAAGCGGGCATAACAACAAGTTTTGGTTAAAAACCTTACCCCCCCTCCCTCAGACTTAAATGGTCGTTTCCGTGGGTTATATTTTACTTGCATTTAATCCTTTAAAAGTTATCACATTTCAAAGATAAAAACATGGCTTATTTCTTATTAAACTTATACAATAAAGCTTGTTGTCAGTCACTGCATAGGTTTTTTGAAAAAATCCTAAAGAAGTAAACCGGCATTGGTTCTAAACTTAATGTGTTCAAGTGCTTTCCAATTAATATCTGTTTACCTCCCCTCTCCTATAAACTATCATTTCATTCCAAACTAAACTGTCTTGTTAAATCACACAAACTTAATTTAGTGCATGCAGTGTTGTATCAGGCTCAAGATACAGGCAACTGGAAGTCATTTATTCAGTGAAAAATGTCTTATGACGGATATGATTATGAAACTAGTAAACTTTAGCCAAGTAAGAAACAATTTAATAAAGATAGATCTATTTGTTCTTCAAACAAATAGGAGGTCTTTCCGCTGACTTTAGACCATATTTTCTCTATTACAAATTATCTGCTATTTATTACAGTTTTTGAGGTTTAATCAAAACTATA
>JAULBM010335342.1:0-12824 GCA_032357055.1 Geukensia granosissima
ATAAGAATACGGCAGACAGTTTTTCTTTCATAACGTTTTTAGCCGTTCCAACAAACTCTGACATAGAGTATAGTATAGAGTATTCTGTGTCTAAAGCCATACCTTGTCAAAGAAACAATGTTGTAATTAAAATCTTCTGAACAGCATATTAAAATGTACAGAAATAATATGAATAAAGAAAATTTTATCTTTTGGGATATCTTATATTTGTTTTTCATCGTTGAAAACATTGTTAAAAATCGCTTTATTTATGGAAAATCTCTATCTATGTTGCAGTACCATAGTGATATATTTGTTATATTGTTATACATTTATACAAAAATTCAAATGTAAGCAGAACGATTGTTTACCAAAAAAATGCCTACCTTGGTTTGGCCAAAAATTATTACAACTGAACAGTAAATACCAGTATTCTCTTTTATACTGTGCAAATTAGATCATCAATTTTCTGAAAGTATTTTATTTCATGAATACAACTTAAATCATCCAACAGTAATGTTAAATGAAGTGTTCTTGACCGGTCAAGTGATCATCTTATGTTAACTGTCGTCATTCATCCTGAAACTTGATGACTTCCTTTTTTGTAGTTGTTAGGATGCAGGACGCAGTATTGAATAAAATTTTGATTTTTGACCGTATACAACATTTTCCTTTTCATGGATTTAAACGGCAGCGAAGAATTACAAAAAAATCGTGATTTGCATTAAAATATATAACATTTCATAATGCTGTGGCAAACAGAATAAAGTGCGTGGTAATGTTGAGTATTATTAAAAAATCAAGGATGGCGCTATTTTGTGATTTTTAGGCGTTTTCTTGCCAAAGGCCGGTAACAAACAACAAAGCAGATTTTTACTGCGCTACAATACTGTTGCAAGAACAGCTTCATTATCCTGAAAATTTTTCAGGAAATCATGTTCAAATAAAGGGTCCTATTTTGACTGGTTTAAGAAGCTAAGATACCATTTTGGACGGAAGTAAGCAGCTTATAATGTATTCGCAGACCACACAACATTTACAACACAAAGTTTACCGATTACATAGAAAAATGAAAGTTCTTTCATTTTCTAGCCCAATGTCTGACTCAACATGTATTTATTATGATACCAATACATTGAAGAGGAACAAATAGAGATTATAAAATTGTCCTTTACTCCTTTAAGAGAACAATTCTTCGCCATAATTATTTAACCTTAGCCTGTAACAAGTCATGACCATAAAGTGCCACGGCTGTCGATAAAATATTTTATGTTTTATGATTTTTAACCTGGTACTGGTTAGTTAAGTCTGGAGCGAGGTTAAATATTCATACGCTATTAGTATCTAGATAAACTGTAATTTACCGTAAAAAGAATACACTGTAAACTTTAAAAAGTAATTTAAATTCTATGAAAAAAATCTGATGTGGATTTTAAATGCAAATGTTAAACAGGCGTGAACCTTCAAGGGAAACAATCAATAGAAAATGACCAGTGTAGAATACCCTTTGAAAGATCTAAAGTGCATAAAGAGACAAGACAAATGTGAAATAAACTTAAAGATTACACGAAAACAAAAAATACAAAGTTTTAGAATCCACGAACTCCATTATAAAAACAGGTTGGGATCAAGTGCTCCGGAAGGATAAGCTTCCCCTGTATTGCGCGCAGCACCCGTCGTGGAGTTCTTATTGTCAAAATCAGTGTCAAATCAGGATGTTAAAATCGGGAGTGTCAAATCCGGAAGGAATCGGACGAAATCCTTTATAAACAATGGGGTAGGAGCAGATATCCGGAATGTAGAATTAAATTTTCATTAGATTGGAGTTCCATGCATATATTGTCTTCTTATATTGTTTAGTTTACTACCTTTTTAATTGTTTGATTTTCTAAAACTAAAAAAGGATAAACTTCTACACTTATCATTTTACAAGGTGGAAAAAAGAGGAACAAAATTAACATTAAATGTGTTATTCACTTCAAGAAATCATTTAACTTTACACTTCAATTACTTTAACCTCAGTATATCCTGATTAAAACAACTGAGGTAAACTGAATAAAACGTTTTCTTGTTTCACAAGTAATATAACTTTTCTTTTGAAAAAAGTAAAACGTTGGAAAGGTTTTTAGATTATTTTATTATGTACCTAGTTAGAACGTCCACCTCTTATTATCTTTATTTATAACTTGGTTTTGAAATGCTATTTTACAATTTCTATTTCAAAATTGTGTAAATGGGTTTTTCCCTTAGTAAAGGTAAGTAAGTCGTAGGTGCGGTAAGAGATTAATTTGTCTTAAAATAATTTTTGAAGCACACAATTTTGTTTTAAAGAATTTTTAAGGTGTGTAAATAATCAGAACAAGGTGATTTAAGAATATCAGTGCAAGGCATTGAGACTTAAAGTGTAGAAAATGGCAACAAATATTATTTCTTTGTTAAAAAATTGCAATTTTGAGCAATTTTGACAACCTTTTGTTGCTAAGAAATAGAGCGCATGTAAAAACGATTCCATTCCGCCAGGTTTGAGCTTTAAAGTTTTAAGTTTGTAAATAACCAGGTTTCTTAATTAAAGTTTTATGATCATGGTTTTATATTTTATTATTCTCTGCAATATTTCGACAGTGTTGAGGTTTGTGCAATTCTTAAAATCTGTTTTATAACTACATCTTAAATAATAATTCTGGATTCTGATTGGTTCACATCCTGTGTATTTTATGCATATACCCTCTGCCGTGGTATTTGCTAAAACGTATATTCCTTTTACCCCTCGCGAGCCCCATGCCGCAAAAATTAATTATTTCAAACATGTTAGATATTACATCAGTTGAAAACAAGTAAAAGTAAACAAAACAAAGAAAATGTTGGATATAGCATAAAACTTGTACTAGGAAAACAAAATAGATAAAAGCCTGAAATCATAGAACAGTTGTCACTTAAAAATTGATATTCGGTGTAATTAAACAGATATCTCATGACAGGGAGTGGTATTTGCGAAAAATACCTGTTATGGGAATCAAATTTCCCTCTCATATCGGCTCGGGAAATTTTTCTTCCCGCGACTGGTATTTTTTCACAAATACCCCTCCCTGTCATGGAATATCTGTTTAATATTTTACGAATAAAACGTATCACAAATTATTAATATTATTTTGATGCGCTGTAGGGCCATTTCGTTTATTGACAATTGATAATGTAAGCAAATATTTCTACACATAAAAACTAATAACTAACTCTGGTAGTATATATACTGAAATTAATAAACAACCGCTTCTATATTCTAAGTATGTGTGCCAGATGAAATTTAGATATTTCAATATAATTAATTTAGGTTATTTAACAACAACTTGACACGTACACATCTTAGTATTGTTGGCCCTGGCGTGTCTGATGATGGTAAAGTTTTGGGTTTTGTCTTTCTTGCATATATTCCATATTCTTTCTTCTAAATTTTAAAATTTTGATGTCTTGTAGCGTTAATTTTAACGGCAAATCCCTCTCTTCCGTACATTGTAGTTGTATTGGGTCCAAAATTATTGTACCGACCGTTATTGACCTAAGGCTCACAACATTTTTTCAGTATTTATCTAAAATCATTTTGGATAGCTAATAATATGAAATCCCGAAAATGTTATCTGAAAACGGTCTAAATAAGTTGTATTTGGCTAAAAATAGTTTGACCAGCGAATTTGTACCTAAGGCCCAAAATCATTTCTCAGTGTTTATATAAAAATCATGACTAATAGCTGAGGAAATGTAATAATGAAAATATGTGTCTTACATACATCTACATTTTGTTATGTAATTCTCAAAATTTTTCGTTATGGGCCAGGGGCATAAAACGCATTTTTACTTGATATCATTTTAACTAGGAAATGATAAAAGAAAGGGAAAGCCCTAAATAAATGCATATAACTTATTAGTCAGTTTTCAAAATTTTCGTTCGGTTAGAAGTTTCCAAAGGATTCGTGAAAAATGAAAAATGAAAATTGATTTTAAAGAAAATTCAGATGAACTTAAAGTTAACGTTATAAAGGATGAATATTAAAAACAACATATATTTGATGTATACAAGCTGTTAGAAAACCCAGAGTAATGATTTATAGATAAAGATTGTTATGAAAATTTGCCATAGTTTGTCGTAATTACCCTACACTCTAAATAACTTGTTTGCTTTCCAACTGAAATGAGAAAAGTGAAGTTAACTCTGTTTACTTTGTTTTAAACTCAAACATACAGCTGTCAAGAAATAACATAACAAAATTATTAATATTTTATAGCCATTTGACAGCTTCCCTTAAAAAAATTCAAAAAAATTTTAAAAGATTGTTTTTATTTTTCTTATTCGTTGAAAACAATTGTATTATATTTTTTTATTCCAACTGAAATGAAGCATTTATTATTTATCAACTATACAATAAATCAGTTTCCCAGTATCATCATATTCAAATGTTGTTTCTCTATACAAACAATTTGCAGAATAGTTATTCTATTGCTTTAACAACTAAAAATTTTGCAGAATAGTTATTCTATTGCTTTAACAACTAAAAATTGATTTTAATTCAAAAGATTCATTTTGCAAGCAAAGACAAAACTGAATACGAATTTCAAGAAATCATCCATAGTCAATTGTACCATATTGTATATACCCTAATTTCTGCTAAAAGTGGATATTATGCAATAATTTCATGCTATTTTCGTTATTTTACGAATGGTCCATTTTGTCACTTCGTAGGTTTTCCCCTTTTAAAAGAACGGTATAGGTATAGATTCACTGCATATATAACCATTCGGATTTATGTCGCCTCCTGATATATTTACTACACAATCAATCAATCTCTGCATACTTGGTCGTCTCTTAAATTAAAATCGTTGTTATGCCTTGTTAATCTTTGAAAACTGAAGTACAGCACAAAAGATTAATCATAAATTCGTCGGTCCAAACGGTACTATACTACCTAAACATGATTGGGCCCTAATGCTGCATATAAAAAGTTACGTCTTGAAACAAGTACTCAGCATGACAAAATTCAAAGTTAACAAAATTAAACAATTGTCCTCTAAAGCTCTATTCAGACTTAGAATGTACAACTAACAGTTACACCGATAATGCAGTCGGTGGAAGACTTAAAGACTTATTGATATCATTGAAAACTGCCTTCCAAAACAAAGATTCTCCCCAACCTTCAGTATAGATTAAATGTGGCGTAGTTTGCAGTAAAGCTTTTAGACCACTTGTCATATGATGCGAGTTTATCTTTTGATACATAATTAGTACCAATGCTTCTTTTCCTCGTCGGCGACGTCTTTCTTGTACAATTTCTAATTCCCAGATACACCAAGGACTCTTAGCGAAGTCATTTGACATCACTACTATTATTTTCCAGCTTTTATCCATATATCTTTCGATGTTGTCGATAATTGGTACTCCAAACTCGAAATCTCGCTCGTGAATACAGACGTTCATACCCTTTTCTTCTAAATTCCTCAAAAGAGTTTGGTGAACCCACACTCGGTCATCGTTGCAATATACAATATAAGCATCAAACTCAAAGTCTTCAGACGAATCTATTCGCAGATAACCATTTCTCATTCTTTGGTAGACACGGAATAAATACAATGCATTTTTCATATTTATACTACACAAACTCATAAAAATTACAAATAGGAACATTGCTATCATAAATGATGCTACAGCTATAATTATTATGTATTCTATTTTGAATGATATACACTCCCTTTCGGAAGGATAGTAAGAAGAAAGTTGGGAAAATTTGAGATGCTCGGGATAATAGCAAGAGTAGCGTTTCGGCCAAGTACTTCCCAATATTCTTGTTATATTTGGTGACCTTAAAATGTCCAAAAACCACTTCTGGTCACAAGTACACCAGTAATGATTATCCGAAAGTTCAAGCCTTTCTAAAGATTTCAATAAATTCTTTGGAAAAGATTTCTCATTGATTATATTGATATTGTTCCCATCCAAATATAAATGTCGCAATAATGGAACACTTTCAAAAAAGTTGCTACTCCAAGTGTTGATTTTGTTGCCCTGTAAGTTCAGGCGTTCAAGAAATGGCAGTCCTTGAAGCAAGCCGTCAGGTAAAATTTCAAAATTCGTTGAGGCCAAATTTAATGATTCCAAATTCTTCAAAGGCCTCATCATTGCAAGCAATATGTTACCATCTTTCGGCATATAATTTTTCGTCAAATCTAATTTCTTTAATTTTTGTAAGAAGTGGAACATTATTTTAGCTCTGCCATATTTGTAGAAATGGTATTCGTTATTGGTAAAATATAACTCTTGTAGCGAGGGAATGTTAAAAGCATGGCTGTGCACATATTTGAGTTCTTGCATGAAACTAAAACGTAGTTTTCGTAAATCTGGCATTGTCGAAAATGTGTGGTTTTCCAGTTTATAAAAACTATTTTTATCTAGAACAAGGACTTGTATAGATGTCAAACATTTAAATGAGTTCTTTGAAATATTCATCAGATTATTTCTGTCAAGTGACAAATTCACCAAATGAGGAACTAAACTTTCATTTGTTAAAAGCCTACAGAATTTTGGAAATGAAGATAAACTGTTGTCTGATAGTTCTAAATTCTGAACATTTTTTAGACCTGATGCGTTGACAAAATCTATACGGTTTGTTTTACACGAAAGTGTGTTTAACTTACTAAATTTCTCAAATATATGTCCATGAAGTTGCTTCAGTTTGTTTTTTTCCAGGGATAAAAACTCCAATTAAACTCCTGTCAAATAATCAAACATTCCATTTTCTAACGACTCCCATCCATTATCTGTGAATTTCAAAAATTTTAGTTTACTTATTTTCAGGCTCTTTAATGACATTTTTATTCCTGTTTGATTCAGACATTTTTCTGCACTTATTTCTAACGAGCTGAGATTTATGAAATCTGTAAAAGCATTGGTATCAATTGTTTTGATCGAATTGTTGTTAAGAAATAACTCTGTGACATGGTCTTTCGAGATGTTCACAAACAAGTCCTTTCTAATATGAGGGAAAACGTTATCACACAATTTAACAATCGTAACCTCCTTCGGAACTTTTGGAATATAGTGTTGATAACAACACAATAATGATTGTCTAATTGTCTTACATTCTCCTTTCATCTTCCCACAACATTTACGGCCAACAATCACTTGTGCCAAAGTTATAAAAATAGCGCATGAAATTAAAAAAACGTATAAAAATTCCATATTTTGGAATCTCTTTACAAATGGGAAAAAATATGGCTGTTTCATTTCCTGTCATAAAATCAATAAATGACGCATCGATTGTTTAATTTCCGTTATATCTCACAAAAATTCAATTTTTTCGTGTGATTACATTCCCATAAAGAGTTATTTGACAAGTGCAGCCATTCAGCTGGATTTAGTTTAAAATGTCATTGATATCTAAATAAAACAGATATCGTCCAAAAGTAAAGTATCAACATCATTTCAAACTAAAATTGAACAAAATATTTACTAAAATTAGGTAGGATGTAGATTATTGAGCAGAAAGTCAATGTTGATAAAAAAGAACACAATATTCAAAGGCATTGGTGGATCATGTCCCCGAGGGTAATCACCAGCCTAGATGTCAGAATCGTCTGAGATGACATTTATCAAACAATCTTTAAAATTTCACATTCGGTTAAAAATATATAAACCAATCAGCTAATAATTGAACTTCTCTAACCAAATGAAATATCACTGGTTTTTACTACAATGCGTAACACGACGGGTGTCACTATTAGAGCAGGAGTTGCATACCCTTACGGAGCACCTGAACTCATCCTGGTTTTTGTAGGGTTCGTTTTACTCCAGCTTTAGTTTCCAGTGTAGTGTTGTGTGTTCTTTGTTTGTCTTTCGTTTGATTTTGTTGGCCATATGCTCTTGTCTGTCTTCCGTTTTAACGATTTCTGTCTGCCCCTTTGGTATCTTCGAATTCCTTTTACAGAAACTTGCTGTATCTTTAAAAATTCTAAAGCACTGAAAATACGAAAAAGTCTCGAAAAGTATTGCACTCAGTAGTTGTCCCTGCCGTCGGATTTGGCTTCTCATTTTCATTTGAGTGCTTCTCTGCTGTGTTCGGATCATGGACTTCCTACGTTTTTCTTCTAATGCTACTGATGAAATGTTACATACCTAGATTCCATATTTATTCAAAATTTGTTATTTTGTATTTTGAAATAGTGTTACATTGTAATACGATTACATTTATGAATAAGTTCATTTAAGTAACTGATTAGTCACATTTACGAGTTTTATTAACGACTTCTCATCGATCTGAATATGCATTATACATTTGCCGAATGACAATCTATCAACAAAGTTTTCAAACTTAATGTAATGATATGCACTTTGAGATAGGCGAAAACTAACAAATTCACTCTTTGAGGAAATCGGCGTTGATGTGATATAATTACATGTAAAACTGATAAGGTTTACCCTGGAATTTTGCAAACAATGTAGCCAAGAATAGAGACCAAATATCGCAAAAGCATTGATATGCATGTTAAAAAATTTATACATTTTTTAAGTAGAAATCGGCGATCATGCACCTCGAATATAAAAAAACAAAGATTCAAACCGCATGAACTTTGCACGGGAATTGGTAGAAGGATATTTATGTAAATTAGGCCAAATTGTCTGCATTGGGTTTGTACGCGATCTAACGAAATGCTATAGTGTAATTTCGAGATTCTAAGTGACTTGCAATTGAAATTTCTCTAATCTTCTGTGCATTTTATCTATTCCTCGTACGACGTGATTTTTTCCTTATCTCATAACTAAACTGACATCTTTTAGTTGGTCACAAGTGCGTGATGCCTAAACATAGCGCGACCGCATCACAAATGCTTTCGGATCGTCCCCCAAAAAATAGATCTTTATTTTTAAACTGACTTATTTAATAATTCATCGATTATATCGAATTGCGTAATAGCTTTTAACAGTTACTTATTTATTTCATCGAAATGTGAACACAAATGATCAGATTTCGACAGAGAAAGAGTTTACACATTAGTGACGTCAGAGCAGGTGTGAAGAAAGGTCAGCTTTAATCACTCCGCCATTAATTGTATGGTGAAACTACATGTAGGTCAGCTCTTGATATCCCGTTTTAGCGGCCAGGTGAACTATTACCGTCACTTGACGTCTGTCGTCGTCGTAAACAATTTGAAAACAAATCTTCTCCTCTGAAACCAGGTTACTGAATGAATTTGGATGCAACCTTGTATGATTGTTTCTTGGGGTATTCTGCACAAAGTTTGTGCTTCGATTTTCGATCCCGTTGAAAACTTGGCTGTTGTTACTAAAAATAGAACATAGGTGTCTGACGGAAGATTTTCGCATATTCTGACACCGAGAAAAGTATTCAGCATGAAGAAATCTATCTGTGGTGAAATTTCTGTGGAGATCCTTTATCATTTGCAGGAGTTATGGCCTCTTTTAGACGATTTTTTAGCAAATTTTGAAGTTAAAGTTTTAATAATCTTCTCCTCTGAAACTAGTGAATGGATTTAGATGAAACTTTATATGATTATTGTTCCTTAGGGTATTCTGCATAAATTTTATGCTTCGATTTTTGATGCGTTGAAAAATATGGGTGCCGTTACTAAAATAGAACATAGGAGTCTGACAGAATATTTTCGCATATATCTAAAAAAAAAACGTAAAATTTAGCCAAATTCTGTAAAAGAGTTCAGCATGATGAAATCTATTCGTGATGAAATTCTGGTGATATTCCATCTTTTGTAGGAGAAATGGCCCTTTTTAGATATTTTATAGCTAATTTTGAAGTTAAAGTCTTAAAAATCTTTTCCTATGAAACTATTGAATGGATTTAGATGTAACTTTGTATGATTGTTTCTTAGGGTATTCTGCACAAAGTTTAAATACAAGGGTTGTTTTCAATGCAACTTTGAAACAGGTGAGCGATTACAGGCTCCTAGGAACTTCTAGTTCTTGTTGCGATTATTAGAGAAAAAGCTTTCAGAATGATTAAGGGTGGTTTACGATTTTTTTATCAAATCTCGTTTGGCTTTTTTTACGATTTCTCGTTAGAAGCTTTTTTTCTTTATTTGAAAAAAACTAACACGATTTTAAAAAATCGTTGACTATATCAGCCAGTTTCTGAAATTGAAAAATAAGTCTATCTGATAAAAAATAAATCGAAAACCAACCTTAATCATTGTAAAACTTTATAAACGACTTCAAAAGACCTATCGACCTTTTATATAACAGGTAAGACAATTCATGAACCAGCTTACAGTAAACAAACGATTTGAGTATTAATGATATTTTAAATTTTATAATGTCGCTTCTTATCAGCTTTATCAAAAAAGTGTTGTCGCAAAATGCCAAACTTTATTCCAGTGATCATTTTTTTTAAATCCTACAAGTATTGAATGTATAAACTCGAACAATGTAAACCTAAATGTAATAAATAAAAGAAACTGTGTATAATTTCTATTACATATACATGTATAATATTCAGAGATGTAGACAACGCACACTAACATATTTTTATGATAATCTCATTTTTCCAAATTGCAGTTTACGAGATTCGAAAAACCACTTTTTTACCCCAAAAATGGAAAATTAATATTTTGACACAAATAATAACATGAATAAGGAATGGACATAAATTGATTAATCTTTCGTCAAATTTCATCAAGGTTTGAAGAACAAAAACAACGTGTCAAAATCAAAAGGTCGTTTTGTGAATTCAAATTTTACACGCTCCTTCAATTTTACCTCTAAGGTCAACGAAAATCTCTTTTCAAAACGTTTGAATCTAGCTTTCCAGTTTTCATTAGATATTTACAATTTAATGTGTGTGCACAGTTTCTTTTTCCATTGGTAATAATGAGAGTAAGTCCAACAGAACATTTGCAGAAAGAGATCGGCATCTGCATAATGAATTTATATGTGACGATATCGGTACACCATTTTCATCGAAAGCTTGTTGTTTGTAATATCGGTTATCTCAAAAAGCCATATGCTGGCATATACATTAAATTCTACAAGCAACAAAATCAAAAAGTTTTATTTTTAATTATTATATATATGATTTTCCCGTTCCAAATCTTCATAGTTTTGCGTCTCATTCTAAAAAAGACAAACATACAACTAATGTCAAATAAGTTTGCATATTAAAGCAACGTGACATATTCAAGACAACCAATGCATCATGGTTTTTATCACATATCATTCATACGTTAATATACTCTGGTTTGGGCTTCCCCTCATCTCTAGAATGTTAATTACAGACAAAATAGATATGTCTATGAAAAGCCATTATTGAAGGCATGGGGTCGGCCTTCTGACATCGGGAATAAAGTATGTGGTTGGGTTTAAAATGTTTGTGCGCGCTCAACCCTCCTTTAACCAGTGGGTGAAACAACGACACAAAAACAAATCTTAAATCCGAACTACCAATGGTTTAAAATTTGAGATCGATACAGACAACTACATGTACCAGAACAGACAACATTGTGTACCAACTACGAAAAAGGACTAGCTGTTTCGACAGCCATCCGTTAGCTTAGATCTCCACCCTGAACATAAATTTTCTTATTTTTAGGGAAAAGAGAAGTTGAATAATATTTATCCTGAAGTGATATACATTTTATTATTATCTTTAAAACAGTTCAGATTACCGCCTCTTATCATTATTCTTGAAATGAAATGGCAAGTTGTAAGATAAATCAATTTCAAGTATTATTGCATCGAAATACACTGTTAAAGTGACAACCCCATTTTGTTTGATTTGGCAGTTGGATTTCCCCTCACAAAGTGTGATATGAAAAATGGAGCTCTAGTTTATCACAAAATATATCTGGTATGTTCAAATTCATCAGAGTTTGTGCTTCGTTTTACGAAACTTATTTCCACCCGAACAACTTTTTTTTATAAACTTTGATTTTTTATGACAACATTGACTCATCAATATTTAAATGATGATTCAAGTCAAGTTTTACTGCTGATAGATTTGAAAGCATATGCAATAAAATCTCTCTTAAAATATAGGTTAAAACTAACCACCATCTCCTTTTCATACATCTACAATAATTTCTCGGTGGTCTTCCATAGTTTATGCAAGTTCCTCCGGATTGAAAACATCCCATGTCTGAACAACCTCCCCAACCTACGTCAATACAGTTTGTTTTAATAGGCTGGATCAAACCAAGGGTCACTATTGCTGCTACCATAACCAACACAAAGGTTTTCATCATTCTGACGTTATATGGTTGATTGAAATATTTGGTGCAATCTATAAGAGTAAAGAATATCAATGTAAGAACATGATTATATGTTGTGCTTTTATAGTCCTGCGATGAATTTAATCAATAAATTGCATGAAGAGAACTATATCTTCAGCACAAAACATTATTAAATTTTAAACATCAATTTCCGTTTGTTATGCATCTGTTTATTCTACTTTGAACCAGAATATATCCTCTTCGAGATATCCCCACTCACGTTCCGTTGGGGGTTCATTAGTCATAATTCAATTCATTGGCTGATAATTTAATGTTTATGAACAGTAATGCTAATTCATATCGAAATCGAAATATTTTACACTGGACATTCTGGAAGCGCTGACAATAATGTGAGTTTTACAAAAGTTCATTGGGCTTGGGTGGCCGAGTGGTCTAGGTAGTTGATTTAAACTTACCAGTACAGATCACTGTATCCTATCAGCTATACGGCGTGAGTTTGCGCCTGGGTTTGTACCGTACAAAAACGGGTTACGTTTAACTCGCATCGCACGTGATAAGGTTTGTCAGTTACCTGCCCAAGGTCGGTGGTTCTCTCCGGGTACTCCGGC
>JAULBM010335353.1:0-12824 GCA_032357055.1 Geukensia granosissima
GGAATTCGAAGATACCAAAGGGGCAGACAGAAATCGTTAAGTCGGAAGACAGACAAGACCATGGCCAACAAAATTAATGAAATGAAAGACAAAAAAAAAAGAACACACAACAGTTCACTTAACGCTAAAGCTGGAGTAACACGAACCCTACAAGAACCAGGGTGAGTTCAGGTGCTCTGGAAGTTACGACCCACAAGGTATGTTAGTAATTAACAAATTTTAAAAAGCCAAATTTAATTGCGTGTGAAGCACTTTTCTGGATTTACCTTCATCAGGCACGCTAGGGGCCAAAATAGGAACATCAATCCAAATTGGTGAATTTCTAGTTACATTGATGGAAATGATAAAAAATACAGTTCATGTGGTGTGTTTACCTTGCAGTGGTTGTTAAGTGCATATTCTTGCAACCATTAATTTGAGTGTGAAAGCATCTATTATACTTATCAGAAAACTGAGAACCAATAACATTCATGAGGGAGATTGGAAAATCAAAAACAAATGACATTTTATATATAAATCTAAAGTAAAAAAAAACCTAGGGAGAATACATTTTAAAATAAAATTCAATTAAACTATATCAGATAATTTTAAATAATTTTGTTATTTTCAAATCTTAGATACAACTCTTTTTTATCATTTATGTGAAATTCTAAAAGTTTTAAGGATGTTCAGAAAGGTTGATATATTTATAACTGAACTTTTAAATTTATTTGCATGATTATGATGTGAACCAGTACCTAAAATTGGTTTACATTTCATGGAAAGATATCGTAATTACTTATTTGTTGAAATCCGAATATTTACTACAAATCAAAATGTAGCGTAAATACATATTGTTTGTGATGTCACAGAGCATTTAAGAATACACTAATTACATTAATCCAACAATAAGCGCTATGACACAGGGAAAGAAAGAAAAAATAAACAAAATTAATTTATTAACAAGGCATGACATATTTTTACAAAAACACATTTAGCTTAATGTGGAATGACCTTTCCTATAAGAAAGCGGTTATTTATAACCAATATTAGAAACCAAAAATACGTTGCTCACGTTCTAGGACTAATTGTCAGAAATAAAAAAATGACGCATTTGATATAGTGATCATTATTGATACAATTATTTAAATGTTATTTTTTTCTATTATGTTTTGTGCTTTCGTAAAAAAGTATTTAAATTTTTTATTGACAATTTTTTATTGTACAAAGAATTTTCGGTATAACATCCCTTTTCATAAGGTATGCCGAGGGGAGCACGCTAACCATTACACGACCAAGGCGGTCGATACAGAACATAGATATTGATTCTCATTAAACATATTAAATGGAAAATAAACTACATGTAAATATCAAAGAATAACTTTTCAACCCTTTTGTATATTTCAATCCTCGCAATTATTTTTTTGCACTTTATATAACCCATGGGCAATCGGTCCCTGGTCCTTTAATTCGGGCGCTCGTTTTTGCAGGTGTCCTCAATCATGTAAATGAATCATTATCATCGTAATTTACATTTTTCGGTTACTGCATCTGATTGATGCAGCTACTGGTGGGCTGTTCGGCTGTGTTTCTTAATTAGTTGATTGTGCTGGCAGCGTTTGTTGTTTCATCTTAACGTTGCTGAGTCAAATATTTTTCATGAATGTTCACATCACGCAATTTATTACTTGTTATAAGGGTTCTCTTTTAATGGGAAATTTTGTAAGGTCAGGTTTTATCAAACTGCGCGAAATCGTCTATTCTTTTTGGGTATTTGATCTATTTTTTCAGTAGAAAAATACACGCACACCAGGAATAAACTTTAAGTCAAAAAGTTGATTAACCCAAGGAAAACCGACTACAAATAGAACTGAAGGCTCCTAGGAGCTTGTAATCGCTCACCTGTATCAAACTGCCTTGTATTTAAACTTTTTGCAGATACCCTCAGAAACAATCATATAAAGTGACATCTAAATTTAACCAGTAGTTTCAGAGGAGTAGATTTTTAAACTTCAAAATTAGCTAAAACATGTACAGAAAAGGGCAATATATCGAACGAGAGTTCAGGAATTTCCTTGAAAATTTCATCACAGATTGAATTCATCATGCGGAACACTTTAACCCTACGTCATAATTTGGCTATGGTTTTTTTTAGATATCTGCGAAAAACTTCGGTCAGACCCCTATGTTCTATTTTTAGTAATGGCAGCCATGTTTTCAACCAATCAAAAATCGGAGCATAAACTTTGTGTAGAATACCCTTAAAAACAATAAGGAACAATCACACAAAGTTTCATCCAAATCCATTCATTGGTTTCAGAGGAGAATATTTTTTTCAAAATGTTAACGACGACGACGAACGCCAAGTGACGTTAATATCTTACATGGTCTTCGGCCAGGGAGCTGAAAAAGGAGATGCAGTGCGAGTGTCTGAGGCAACCATCAAAAGCGAGTAAAACTACAAACCTCTACAAACGTTGTCGCACAGAACGCTTTACATACAGCAGAGGATTGAGGAATACAGACTCCTTTATAAACGAAGGGGCACCAAGTGCTGGGAAATTGATTGGCAACTTTGGTTCACGTTTTCTTTTTTATAATAAAATCGTTGGCCATCTTATTCAGTTACAAGTCTAAAGAGATAAAACCGGAATTGTGATTACATAGTAAGTACATGACATAGATTTTTTACATCTGTGACAATAGTATCCATGTTTTTGACAGGTTGATATTTCTCTGGGTTGAAGATAAGCTACACGCATTTATTTCCGTAAAATTTATTATTTATAGTTACCGTTTTATTGATTCAATTGTGATTTTAATTCATTCAGCTAGCTAGGATTGGCTAATTATAAAACAAAATGGTTAATTGACGTTTATTTTAGAATTTAAATTGTATAAATACGCCAATATTTCAAACGCGTAAACTGTTGCACGCGCTAATTGTCTGGGATGCTGCATACTAGAAACAATGCTGTTCAGCGAGCGTGATATGATTTATGTATGTAATGTGAGAAAAAAGAATGAAACGCCACCGAAGTTACATGACAAAGATTTCCATCATTCTCTGAAAAGGATTACCGAATCTTACCCTCAGGTGTCTTAGATTTTCTCGTGTTGCACTTTTGGTGGTGTTAGAATCTATATATCTCACACCAACCAATTATATCGTGATAACTCAATGCCGTTGTCATCATTTTTCGTAAAACTTTGTTTAAATCCACCGAACAGTCAAATAATCTGTAGAAAGCTAGTTATATAAAAGACGTGATGGAGTTTACAAAGTACAGTAAGTCGACAACTGATCGTTAGTGTTAACATCAAAATATTATTTTGACAGGAACGATCAATATTTCAAAAATACGACTATTCGATAAATTCATTTCTTTTATTTTTTGCACCATTTCTAGTTGCAAGTTCAATGCGAAAGATGTGAATATTGTCGACTAAATAACTACAACAAGGATACATCCAGTCAAGGATGAAATCGGTCCTACTTAAATGAAGGATTCAAGTCATCGCTCCAAAAATTTTTTTCGGTCGCCATCATGATTTGGCAGACCGATCAGAAATATCCATTATACAAATGACAAAAGATATATTCCCTCTGTCGTGACAAAAAATCCGTTCTTGTGACTAACACCGATTGCGACTCTTCGACGGCTTTGTCTATGGAGTAACACGACTTGTGGCACTAGAGGAGAAGGAGTTGCTGGTTTTTGTAGGCTTCGTGTTACTCTAGCTTTATTATTCAGCATAGCGTTGTGCCCATTATGTTTGCCTTTCGTTTTTTTTTGGCCATGGTCTTGTCTGTCTTCTGATTTAACGAAATATGTCTGCCCCTTTGGTATCTTTGAATTCCTTTTAACCATTGACTGAAGTTGTTTTCATTGAGCATTTGGATCTTGAGCAAAAACGAGGGATCGATTTATTAATTGATTGATTGCTCCTTAACGTGCAGTGGCAGGTATTTCATGCATATTTAGGACGAGAACAAGTTATCAAGGGTAGGGACGCGAAAGTTAAAGTTTTCATGAACATATATAAGAATTTAAAAGACATATTTCACGATAGCCATGATTTGTTCTGATTTTAACATGGACTGCAGTTGTTTACAAATTGATATCTTCCTGGATGATAGCAAGAAATAAAAACTATGGGTAATAGACAGAAAGGATATGGTGTAAATATTCCCGACACAAAATTCTCATACATATAAGTAAATTCCAGACAAAGGAACGGTGTATTAATTGATGTCCTTCATCTTTATTTTTAAGTTTTCTGAACCAGCATCAACTCTTAATTAAATTGCAATCTGTATAATGTTATAACTTACCATGTAGTAATATAACAAGTTCTAAGTACTGTATTCCTATTAGGTGGTGGGGATAATCAAATAAAAAAATAAATTTATTTAGTTATTTAAAAGAGAAAATAATTTTTATTCAGTTATTTCACAAACAGAATTAAATGATATGAAACAATTATATTATACCCAAAATTAGTTCTCAAAATAGTTATTAATCAATTATAAAAAGTTGTGAATGACGTAAATAACTTTATTAAATTAAATCTTGAAATATAATATTAATATAATTTTGGCCGGGTGTCATTGTAAATATTGGATAAGTAGTCGAAAAATAGAAATAGTTTTAATAACAATTGGATCTTACATGCTTCGGAACGGTATATTGGACACTTTCTTTAACAAAGGAAGCCATGAAAAGCATTATTTCAAAATGGTTGACAAGAAAAAGTGTTTTCCTGTAAAGCTTCTGTAAAGTTTAATGTTGTTTTCGTAGATTAAATTAAATAACAGAAACAAAGTTTAATAATCAAATTGTCGAAATTTAGAAATAGATATTGTTTGAACTACATGCGCAAAGGCCCCATATATTAAAGTACATACTATGACCTAATTTTACTTAAGGAAATCCTGTCTTTTACGGTTCATTACCGTATACATTTTTACCCCAACACTTAACCTGACTCAATACCTTACATTTATCTTAACCCTTACCGTCCCTCAAATCCTACATTTTGCGAAATCAACCTCTAGGATTTTACCTTTTATGTAAAGAAATAAACTGCCCCTAAAGCACAGGGTCGTCTGAAGTGCAATTATGTTCAAATTATGGCAAAATTGATTATAAACCATACAAGTACAAAACTAGTTGGGTTGAAAAAATCATCAATACTTATATATTTTCACGATCGTATTGCCTTGAATAATGCAGATTAAAAAAAATTATCCAAATGAATATATGACAACAAAAGCAAGAAAAAGTATTCAATTTCTATTTTTCAGCAATCTATTTGATAAAAGATAGAAATGACAGGCACTTATTTTTGAAGAACTTGTTTTGGGCCCCCCTAGTGAACTAAGACAACAACTTAACGAGAAATTATGGTTTGTAGTCAAGACAGTGGGGAAATATCCATTCTCATATTCTCATTTGTGATTTGGTATTACGTATTGATCAATCAAATCTTTAAAGCGACATTAAAATTTTCAGAGTAACTGTTTATTATTTTTTTTTCAACGAAAAATCCTTGGTGTCCATTCCTAAAGCAGACATCAAAACTGACCAGAAGATATGCTGTATCGGAAAAAACATTTTGTTTCACAAATAGATCTTCTTTGATAAGAAAATTTTAATTTTCCTCATGTTAAACAAAACCATTAGCTCTTTTTCATTGACAGGGAACAGGATATTTTGAGAGAACTGCCAATTTTGGCCAATAACAGCACGATCAGTCAAACATATGAATTTATAGTTATATTAAGTAACCAAATGATAACCATTACAGTTCATGAGGTGTGTAAACCTTAGCTTTTAATCCAATACCAACTTTCTATTAAAATGTTAAAAAGGCATTTTTAACTAAAATATTAGGCCAGCTTATATGCACTACAATCTGCATCATGCTGTACAAGAGACAAATTGTTAAATACACCGTTTATCAATAAAATACTTTTCTTTCAAGTACAATTTAACTACAGATTCTCCCCAGGACGGTGCAGTGGGTGTTAAGTGCATATTCTTACAACTATTAATTTAAGAGTGAAAACATATATTATACTTCAAAAAAAAAAAAAAAAAAAAACAACCAATAAAATGCATGCGGGAGATTGGTAAAGTCAATAACAAATGACAGCTTATATATAAATCTGAAGTAAAAGTGACTAGCGGAAAGTACTTTTCAAATAAAATTCAATTAAACTAAATCAGATAATTTTAAATAATTTTGTTATTTTCAAATCTTAAATACTACTCTTTTTATCATAAATGTGAAATTCTAAAGGTTTTTAGGATGTTCAGAAAGATTGATATATTTATGACGGAACTTTTTGATTTACTTGCATGATGATGATGTGCACATGTACCTGAAAGTAGTTTACATGTTATGGAAAGATATCGTCATAACTTTTTGCTAGAGTCCGCAAAGTTTGTAGTCCTTCAATTTTAGCTTAAATACATATTTGTTTTTGATGTCACAAAGCATTTGAAATTACACTTATTACATTAATCCAATAATAAACGCTGCCATACAGAGAAAGATAGAAAAAATATACAAAATTAATATAAATACAAGGCATGACATATTTTTACAGAAACATATTAAGATAAATTTGATATGACCTTTATACGAAAGCGGTCTTTAAACTGCCAATATTAGAAACAAAACATACATTGCCCGCGTTCTTAGGCGTGATTGATAGAAATAAAAATGACGCATTTGATATTGTGATCGTTATTAATATAATTATTTTAATGTTTTGTTCTATTATGTTTTAAATAACATCCCTTTCCTACGGTATATTAAAAGTTATTTCTGTACTTAATTGACTCGCGTTTGGAGTACGTATGCATGAGCACGCCAGACGTTTAACATCGTAACTTTGTTATAAATAAGTATTAAGTTTCGATAGAGGATATAAAAATGCTTCAAATTAGAACAAAGTTAAGGAAATTAAACTAAAAATCAAAGAATAATTTTCAGCCTCCTTTTGTGTATTAACCGCCTCGGTGGTGTAATGGTGAGCGTGCTCGCCTGGAGTGCGGAAGGTCGTAGGTTCGACCCCCGGCCGGGTCAAACCAAAGACATTAAAATTGGTATATGCTGCTTCTCTGCTAGGCACGCAGCATTTAAGAGTAGGGGCATAGACTGGTCGGCCCAGAGTAAGAATAATGTGTCTAGGTAAAGTGACACGTCTTCCTGCAGACTGTCGCTTTCGTGAGCTAGCACGTTAAAAATCCGGCTCAGCGTGTCGGTCTAGTACAAAGCATGCTCTCGTCCTTAATATGCATGAAATGATTGCCACTGGACGTTAAACACCATTCAAGCAAACAATCAACCTTTTGTGTATTTCATCCATTGGTAATCAGTCCCTGGTGCCTTTTAATTCGGTAGCTCGTTTTGCAAGTGTCCTAAATCATATTAATGAATCAGTTTCAACGTAATTTACATATTTCTGTTACTGCATCTAATTGATGCAACTACTGTTGGACTAGAGTCGGTGATGGTCAAGCATGAGTTTTTTTCTAAGGCAACTTTAAATATACCGTTTCATCTTCTGTGGCTCAATCAAATAATTTTGATAAAAAGCTCACTTCACGCAATTTATAACTTCTTCTAAGGGTTCTCTCGTAAATGGGAAATTTTGTAATGTTAGGTTAAAACTGGTGAATAACTGCGCGAAATTGTCTTTTGCTCCATTTTTTCAACAGAAAAATACATGCATATTAGTCAAACAAATATTCATGTTAAGCTTAAGGAAAACAGACTGTAAATAGAAAAATGAAATATGGTGCGATTGTCTGAGGCAACCATAAAAACGAATTAAATACAAACATTTGGAATCAATGTCGCACAGAATGCTTTACATACAACAGAAGATACTTAATAAACATTTATCAGACATTTCAAATATATTGTCAATAAACATGAAGCAGCTTTTATTTTTGAGTTTCAGACTATTTTTGTTTGTATCAGAGTGATGCCGTATGTCTTTTCCTTAAACCAAACATCGAGATGAACATTTGCAGAAGCTTACAACATATAATAGGTAATAAAATTAATATTCTTGTTGCTTTCTAGACGTCTAGGGCCAAAAAAGGGTTTATACCGTTTAGTGCAGTATATTGCAATAATTACAGATTGAAAAACATGATATCTTTCCAATAAAGACAATTATTTTTTCCTTTTCTATTTGTTTTATGAAAAAAAGAATCGTTAAACGAAGATATAATCTATCAAATAATGCTAAATGGCACAGAATCACACTAAATAGAACCGACAAGTTTGATAATGTTCTATATAAAAAGGAAAAACGCTGTATCTTCTGCATGCTAAAACGGGCTGTCATCAACTCTTGTATGGTTTTTCGTGACAAAAATATTTTTTAGGAAGTAAGAGATGATTAACGTCAGCCATAATTTGTTCTGTTTAATTCTGATTTGGCTTCATGTTCATGTTTCCCACTATCAACTTTCTGTTCATGTCTAGCAACATTCAAGCCACGCATGCATACGGAGACTTTATTTTTCAGATGATACGCTACTCCAGGTCATGTGCTTCCTATCATAGCAGGTTGCTGCTGAAAAGAAAGCTACTGAACCAAGAGTTTCTCAAGTAAAGATTAAAGTCATCACTGCAGACATTTTCCGGTCGCCATCATGACCAATAAGATATATCCATTTCAAAAGAGACAATAGATATATTCCATCTGTCGTGATAACTAATCCTTTCCTGTACAGGTTGTGACTAACACCGATTGCGACTATACGACGGCTTTGTCTACTGAGTTACACGACGTGTGCCACTAGTGGAGAAGGACTTGCTAACTCACTCGGGTTTTTTGTAGGTTTCGTGTTACTCTAGCTTTAGTTTTCAGCGCAGAGTTGTGCCTATTATGTCTTTCTTTCGTTTTCTTTGTAGTTTATTGACATAGACTTGTCTGTCGTCTGATTTATCGATTTCTGTCTGCCCCTTTGGTGTTTTCGAATTCTTTTTAACCATGATGTGAAATTGTTTACAAAACATTTTTATCTTGAGCGATAACGAGGTATCGATTTAATAATTGATTGATTGTTCCTTCACGTGAAGCGGGAAATATTTCATGCATACAATTATTTACAACGAGATCAAGTTATCAAGCAATAAATTATAAGCAGAGTGGGTTGGGGACCAAATTTTGGTAGTTTAGGTAGGGACAGGAAAGTTGGCCCAACGGACCACTCATTACTAGCTAATTGAAAGGGATCTATAACATGCTGTAAGAGTGGCATTCCCCCAACAGGGACATCGGCAATAGCGAGATTAAAATTTGTGTAACACGATACTTTATTTAAAGAATCTTACAATTCAATAAAGAGATAATACGCTTTCCGCAAAACTACACTGTTTTGTCGTTATCTTTTTAATCTTTAATCACCTTGTGAAGCCTTTGTCGTGTAATACAGATTATAGAGATTTTACTATGAGTAATTAAATTCTCCTTTTATTGCTTATCCTAATTTAATATTTCCAGTCTAAATTCAATTGAGCGAAAACAAAAACATACACATATCTAAGGTTTAGTTGCTCGTATTAACATCATATTTTTACTTGCGTGGAAACGTTTAATATAGCAAAATCAACATAAATAATATTTGAAACAACATTTGTAAATAGTATTAAAAGTATTAAATCCACGAACAGAAATTCTGTAATCAACGGAGCAGTACAACCGTCGATACTGCGAGCATTCTCTATTACAAAATGTGAATTTTCTAAGCTTAATTATTACTTTTAAAACCCAACTGTTAAAAGCGCCAAAGCTTTTCTCGTGCAAAGCATAGTATATTAGGATTTTAACAGCTTATAAAATTCGTTTTCAAACCTACCCATATAGGTTTTACTTAATATAAAACACGGAAATAGTAAACGGGAAATTCCAATTTTAAAAGAAATGAAATATATGTAATGTTGAAATTTTCAGGACCTTATCGGAATTATTTAGAATAAAGACATAATTTACAGCAGCCATAATTTGTTTTGATATGACCAAGAGCTGGCAGCAGTTTGCCCATTAACATTCTCCTGAAGAAAAGATATGGTGTTAATATCCATGACACAAACATCTCATAAATACAGGTAAATTCCAAGAGAAGAAACGGCGCTTCAATTGTTGTTCTACATCTCTATTTTTTAAAGTTTTTAAAACTAATATTGTACTTAAAATTGCTGATGAATAACTGCGATATTGAATGATTTTATAATTTCCACTGCATTTGGCTTTATGAATGTCATTAAAATTTGGTGCATGACATTATTAATTTTTATTGGAACAAAAGCAGCATTAACTCAAAATAAAGTTCCAATTCTTATAATCAGATAAACTTAACATGTTGTGATATTACAACCTCTAAGTACTGTTTTACTGTTAAATAAAATCATAAATTTATTCAGTTATTTGTAAAAAAACTATAATGTTTAATCACTTATTTAACAAACAACAAATTAAATGATATGAAAAATTATATTATATCTAAAATTATTTCCCAAAATAGTTATTAATCAATTACAGTTAAAAGTTGTGAATGACGTAAATAACTTTATCAAATTATATCTAGAAATATAATATTAATATAATTTTGGCAGGTCGTTATTTTAAATATTAAATCTGTAAACAATTCAAACTTAACTTCGTTTTCTTAGATTTTATTAAATAAAAAAAACGTTCTCTAATCGATTAGACGTAGCTTAGATAAATAATAGAAATTTTTTGAACTAAATGCACAAAAGACCTACAAATAAAAGATCAAACTATGACCTAATTTTATTTTAGGTGATCCTGTCTAATACGGTACATAGTTTTTCCCCAAACCCTAAACCTAACCCAAAACCTTACATTTAAGTGAACCCTAACACTTCCCCAAAACCCTACCTATAGCCAAATCAATTCTAGGATTTGATCCTTTATATACAAAATAACCTGCTCAGGTAAAGAAAAGGGTCGCCTAAAGTAAAATTATGTCCGAATTATGACAAAATTGCTAAAAGACCACACAAGTACAAATGGTTTGGTTAATAAACATATCAATACTTAGATATTTTTACGATCGATTTGCCTTAAATAATGCAGATATTTTAGTTTTCTTAATTTTACCACAATGAACATATGTTAACAAAAACAAGTAAAAGTATTCATTTTCTATTTTTTCAACAATCTTTTTGATAAGAGAGAAAGGACAGGCACTATTGTTTTTTAAAGATTTTTTTCTGATATCTAGTGAACTAAGGCAAAGCTTAACGAGAAATTATGCAGTGCAAAATCCAGAAAAGATTTAGCTTGTGTCTTTTTGGCATATATTCCATATTTTTTCTTTTAAATATTGTTACGGAGTTTTCTCTCGTGCTATGTGGAGGTCGTAACAAGCTTCCCCGTGCTTGAGTTGTATGCACAAAAACCCAAAAATATTTTCACACAAAGAGATGCGGTGGTTGAATAATAACTTTCTGGAATAAGCAAGGTCTTACCCAATCTGCTAATTCAAAAATTAGTCTAGTGCAAACACAAATATAGTCATCAATGTCATAGCCACAAACCATACAAATACTAAATTTTACGTACGAAATGACTCTTTTTGTGCAAGAATTGGCTTAAGTTCTGTAAAAGATATATTACGGCGTATGTCTAGACAACAAATCAATAGGAAACACTGAATAGTCCTAAAGCAAATAATATAGTAAATATTATGACAGTAAAGATGGTGATTGTCTATTAGCTACAGGAATTTGCCAGATTCCCTAAATTATCTCATAATGTACAGAGCTTTGTGTCAATAAAGTAATATAGGTTATTGACTGTGTTGTCATTTGTGGGATAACCAAACTGTGATTGGTAATACAAATTTTCGAAAGTCAGATTAATAACCAGCAAGATTGCTTACAGAATGCAAGGGAAAATAATATTTTGTTGTATTACTGTCATAGCAAAGTAGCTTTTAGCACAGGATGTATCATCTTTTTGTTCCGAATTCTTCAATTGATAAATACGATGAGAATGTAAGAATAAAACTGTATAACAAGGCAACTTACCTTCAAATATTTGAGAAACGTGAAACGTTCTTTACGAACATTTTGAAATAATGATCAAACGGATATTCGTTTTAACAGTATTAATAATATTTGTACCAAATTATGAATAAGTACATATTCTGTAAAATTGATGAGTGCACAACACATGGCTGTGTTATTTCTAGAAAATACAGGCTGTTCGGAAATAACGGTAGCAAGGTATCATAAACATGTATACAAGATAAATCGTTGAAATACCTGAAAACAAGATCAAAGATGATTAATAATTTAGTTTCGGATACTACGTACTACTAAGTTCGGTATAAATGTTCAATAAGCTAAAGTAATGTTTTCCTCGGCGATGTTTTGAACATCTTGTGTTCCAATAAATATGGTCCCCAAAACGGGTACTTAAAGCATAGTTTATGCATGAAAGAAACCAATATTTTCCACTTTCGATAGTTAATTTTTCCAATTTTCAACAAGTCTCAAGCTTTAAATTATGTATGAAAATTTATATATCTCCAGTGAAGACATCCCTGAGTCTTATAGCAGAAGGAAATTCTATATTTATTAATATTAAATCAGAGCTATGATTATAAATTTCAAGTGCTATTTTTCATTTCTTGCACTGTAGGTCTATGCAAACTATGAATTCAAAGGTCAAATATCGTACTTTATTTAGCGAAAGGGCAAAGAAGGAAGACTTGAAGGATATTTTAAGATCTAGATCCATTTCAGTCTGTGACAGCATTAAAACATTTGATTTCTCTACCCTC
>JAULBM010335373.1:0-12823 GCA_032357055.1 Geukensia granosissima
TATGTTTTGTCTTGATATTGTATAATTGTATTGTATATATGTTTTGTATTTGTTTGTTGAGGAGAGCACCTAGTAGCCTTCGGGCTGTGTGCAATGCTCGTTAAATAAATAAAGCAAGGACAGGATATACCCAGCATTGCGCATGTGAGCCAATATAACCTTAATAACCCTTTAAGTTCTCGTTGGGTTGTAGACAGCACGTGCAAACAAGTTTAGTGATACTTATGTGGAAAAGGTACAGAAGGAGACGATTATGTTATCAAATGTCGTCTGTCATTTAATTTGACATATTTTAGCATTAAACTCATTTATTTTGTAGGTAAGTTAGTTTATTATGGATTCCCCCGGTCAAAACAGTTTCTTGTTTTCTTTTACCGGGTCTGACATGTTTTTGGATGGGTCCGTCGCCAATCCTGTATCGTCTACTTCTACTGAAGTAACTTCACCCATTTCTAGAGTTAGTTGCTCGGTTGTTGGTGACTAAGGTAATCAAAATACTGTTATTCCTAAAATAGCCACTACGATTCATACTTTTTCGACATCTGTGAACACCACTAAGTCGGTTTCCTTCCACAGTTTGGGGTATGTGTAAGGAACTTAACCTTCCAGGTTCCAGACCTCCAGTTTGTTATTATGGTTTGATGTTAACTATACCAGGGGCACCACCAGTGTCTAGTTGGTATCGCCATCGCTGGTCACAACCCTAACCTTATGGTCATGCAATAATCAGTTCAGATCGAGAATTATTTTCCAAATTTATGGCCTCGTCCACCTATGCATAAACTAATTGTAGGTTTTGGCAGGGTTCGAGATGACGTGGGTTCTTCAGAAACTATAGCTCATGGTACTTGTAGCCACTGTACTCTTATCGTTTACCAGGATTTCCTGAAAAAATTTCAAGGACACCTTATCTGAATTCAAGAAGTCTTTCCAGTCTGGTTTCCTTGTATAAGGAACTTTTCGTGTTAGAATCTGCCCAACAGACTATTGCTTCCTCTATTGCTTCACCTGTACGCCAGGATGAAGAAGAGAATAGAGAGGATAATCTTATTTCTACTGCTCCAGGGAGCCATGACGGGCGATTCCTTGATCAAGAGGAAGCTGATTCACCTTCACCGCCTCGCCAGTTTCGGTCGTTTACGGGTAACTCCACAGTTCACGCAGTTAAAATAGATCTATCAGTTGACAAGGGTCCCCTAGAGATCCTGAAATTGATGATGCTGACATTTGAGATCCCGAGTTTACAGTCTCGTGAGAGATGTATCAAAAGTTCGTTTTTCCTCTCCCCTAACCCAAGCGTTTTGCTTTGAAGCTTCTTGTGGTTTGGTAACAGCCAAGGTAGTGCTCATTTGTCATTTCCAGACAGTTGACAAAAATTCTTGGTAACAATTTCTCGAAAATAAAAAAGCTTCTGGTAAGTTCGCAGGTTTTCGTGATGCTTCCTTTGCCAGTCATTTTAAGGTTAAAGATTTTGATATCTTTGATTCTTCATTGGGCAAATTTGTGCCTACTTGTGATAAGAATATATCAACACTTTCTCTTTCACATGCTATCTGGTCTAATTCTGAGAATTACGAGTCGCTTCCCAGGTTCTGGGTACCGGTGAACATGACCCATCTTCTGTTGGTTCCCTGCTTCAGGACAAAGATAGTGAATTTTTCTCAGAGATTAAGTCCTTCCTTCTTCAGTTGGATCGTTGTCTTGGTGCCTTCTAGCTTTTATTGATGGGAACCTTTGCTAATTTTACTCTATCTTAAAGGTCCGAGATTTTACAAAAGTCCAATGTGAGCGAAAATTTAAAGGACTCTTTTCTGAAATATCCTCTTACTGACAAGATCTTTGGTCTTTCCTTGGAGCAAGTTCAGGAGGCTAATAGTAAAAATACTTAACATGTTAAGGTTTCTACTGGCAAGAGGTCAGTTTCTTTCAGCTCTGCTCCAGCTGACCATTCTTTTAATAAAAGAAGGCAGATTGTAAAAATGACTAAACCTTCTATAACTTCAGCTGTTCCTCAGTCTTCTAATAGATCTACTAGCTTTAAGGGTTCTCAGAAGTCTTCTCGGTCTTAGGTCGTTGCCATCTCGTATGTTACTGAAACCTCCAGTAGGGCAAGAACCGTTTACGGTTCCTCTTCCTAAAATTCCAGTAGAAGTAAGAATATCCAATTTTCAGAATCGGTGGTCAGAGATCAACACCGACACTTGGACTTCAGTTCAGATCTCTACTTTAAATGTCTCCGGTTCCAAATGAGAGTGCAATAGTTCAGGATCTTTCGGATGAGGTCTCTACACTTTTACTCAAAGAATCTATAGAAATAGTGCCTTTTCTCTTCTTACAGGTTTTTTTATTCACGCCTGTTTCTGTTTCCAAAGAAAACAGTCGGAAAGAGATCAGTCTATTCTGAACACATTTCCAATAGTTCCACATTTCAAGACATTTTTAAACAAACAGGTCAATAAGGTCTTCGATTCGTCCATTTATGTGAACAACTTCATTGGATCTTTCGGACGCTTATGTTCATGTCCAAATTTCTCCAGTGTACAGGAAGTACCTTCGTTTTTTAAGAGAATCTTCATCTTCTCGCTTGATGCTGTCAGAAATAACCTGACTGGGAGAGGATTTTCTGTAAAGTAACCAAGCTTATGTCAAGCAATTTTTCTGACTTATGAATCTTCAGGTGTTAATACTGTAAATTTCAAAGCACATGATGGAAGAGTTTCATTGAATCGGGTTTTATCCGCAGGTTTCTGGGGGAATTAGAATAATTTTTTCTCATTATCTGCGCTCTATTTCTAAGCATTCTGACAACCTGTTTTGCCTTAGGCCTATACTTTCCGCGCAGCGTATTCGTTTTTCTCCTGTTTCTTCTGATTCAGGTTTTCATTCTGTTTAACGCAGAATATATGGTAACGTATTTATTGTAATAAAATTATTAATTTTTTAAGAAAATTTATATTAAAAAAATAAAAACTTACCATGATAAATTATAGGCTCCACCCTTCTCTCTTTCATTCCCTTTTTTTTATATTTTAGATATATCCTCAGTCTATTTTTGGATGTCTTTCCCGTTGTTTATGACACAATAGGGTTCACCAAGAATTTTTTTATTTTAAGTATTTATTTAATAAATATAAATCTTGCTTTAAAATTTAGTAAATTTGACACTTTACTGGTCCGAATAAAGTTATGGGTATGACATTTTATATTTTGTTTCTTCACTCGGTTTTAAAAACATTTAATGACGTCGAGTTCCGAACGGATTCCGATATATTATTCCAAAGTTGTATTGTAGAAGGGAGAAAATAATCTCAATAAAATAAGTTTTAGATCGGAGTTCTTCCATCTTATAAAAATTACCGAAAACTTTCAGTTTAGACCACTACTTGGTTCTTTTGATAATTTTATCAGGCAAGCTTAAATCCTCTTTTAACACAATCCCGACCGCATAAAACAGTCGTATTATGGTGTGGAGCTGTCGTCGGTGTCTGAAGACAGGTTAGTTTCCGCACTTTTCTTCTGGTAAACCGATCTATTAAAAATATGTTTGATTTTTGGTACTTCGTAAAGGTTGGTTTTGATATTTGGTCTTCTAGCCCAACCCATATTGGGGTCAAAATGGGTAAAAAAGTCAATTTCACATTATATAGAAATTTTATTTTTTCATCCGATTTTGATAGGGTTTTCCCTAACGATTCCTTATAAATATCCATAAAAAGTCACTTTAAGCTTTTTTTGTCGCATTTGCCGATTTTTTGTAACAAATTTGTGCTTTTTGTTTAAAGGGTAAAAGCTTCTCCGTTAAGCATGCAGCATTAAGGAGTCAGAACAAAGACTTGTCGGCCCAAAGTCAGAATAATGAGTCTGGGTCAAGTGGCATGTCTGCATGCGGATTGTTGCTTTTGGTAGCTAGTATGTTAAAACTCCGACTCAGCTTGTCGGTCTAGTATAAAGCAGAGATCATTCAGCAACACTAATAAATTTGATCTCGTCCTGAGTAGGCATGAAATAAAGACGTAAAGAAACATTCAATCAGAAAACAATCAAAGGGTAAAATATATGATTTGCAAGAGATGAGATTTTTTTGTTCATCCAATTCGTGATGGTATTAACTGTAAACATTATTTCCCATTTTAGCGTCATATTTTTCAGCAAACGATTGGCATTCCAATAGGCCCTAATTGTGCTCCTCTCCACTTCGAGCTTTTTCTTCACTCAATTGAGAGAGCTATCACAGAAAAAAGAAAGTTAGTCCAAACCTTTTATATCTGCTTCCGGTATATAGATGGTGTTCTTTCCCTCACCAATACTAGTATGTTAATTAGGTAATTATTTTTACCTCATATACCTAAATTGAGCTTGAAATTAAAGTCACAATAGACACTCCCAAGTCTGCTTCGTACCTTGATCTTCATCTCAAAAAGAAATAAAACTATATGACAAACGTAACGACTTCATCTTTCCAATTGTCAAATTCCCGTTCATTGACAGTACTTAACATTACAGATGCCCCAGCATATGGCGAATACATTTTATAAGAGCATGTGTCAAATACAGCGATTTTCTTTCGACACCACAATCTTGTCGTCGATATTGGTTATCCGTTCACTGAAAAAACGGAAAGGCTTCGAAACGTATTGCATTTAGTAATTGTTCCTACCGTCGGATTTAGCTTCCTTTTTTGAGGGGGGGAGGTGGACCCGGGATCGGTCATTTTTAAACTCGGGAAATCGGGATGCAGTCAAATTTACCTCGGGAATTCGGGAAAACTGTGTGTCGGGATGCGGGATTTCATTAATTAAGAACGGGATTTCGGGATTTTATGTCAAAATTACTTAATTTGATAAATATATCATAACAATTGCGAGAGTTTTGTATATTTTTTCTGTTTTATGACGATTCAATGTAACATATAAATCTTGGATGCATGGTAAGTTAAATTTCGGGAAAATATCGCTGGCTCTCCCTCTTTCGGATGTTCTCACCATACTAATATCATTTCCGGTAGCAGCAAAAATCAAATAATTTTGTCGGGATTCGGGATTTTTTAATTCTAAGTTCGGGATAACGGGTTTTAAAAAAAATAAAATCGGGACGTCGGGACCAGACCCCCTCCGGCCCCATTCTTTTTCGATTTGTTTGGATTTGAGTACTGTGTGTGGATATCGGATTTCCTATGCTTCGGTTTTAATGCCATTGATGAGAGGTTGTTCATTGAAATGTACATATAGCATATTTAAATTCACCACATTGATTTAAATTGGTAAACGGTATTTTGAAACCACTGTGTCGATACCTCGGCTGGTGGACCGGAGGTTACCGAGAGTATTTAACAGCCCATTTGTCGGATTTGTCCGACATGATATTTATCAAACAATGTTTTACAGAAATTCGCTTCATTTGTTTAAATTCTTAAAAAATGAAAATTCGGAATAGCTTCGAAAAGTATTGTACTTGTACTTAGTAGTCGTCCCTACCGTCGGATTTGGCTTCCTATTTCGGTTTGTTTGGATTGAGTTCTTCTTTGACTATGGTTAGACTTTCTATGTTTTGGGTCTAATGCTACAGATGAGAAGTTACTCCTTGAAATGTAAATTTAGCATATGTTAATTCACCTAATTTCATTGTTTAAAATTGGTTAAAAATATTTTGAAACAACTGGGTCGAAACCTCTGCCGTTGAACCAGAATGTACGTACATACAAGTATACGTATATTCACTTTGCTCCGTGACTGTAGCATTCTGTTTTCATGTATATTTGATAATCGTGCTAACAGTTTGCTTTCTCGCCGATTATGGCTACTTTTAACTCATCAAGTAGTTATGCTGATAAAGAAAAATGCAAAAGACTGACCTGTTGAAGAGTCATTTCGATGGGAATTAATATGTTTCGTCAAGCTATTTCATCGGGTAGTTTATTTGAATCTCCGTAACTCTTCTTCCTCGAACTTGACTGCATCATCGAGTACCAGAAACATTTTCTTTAGTCTTTGCAATTTTGTCTTTTTGTATTGCTACTGATGTATGTTTTTTCTTTTTTTTCAGAAGGTATCTTGGCATTCTTGATCCTTAATGTCTTGGCAACGGTAAAATTGCGCTTACGCGTCTTACCGTATAGTTGTTAGTATATCTTGGTGGCTGTTTACGAGAATGGTGTCAAATAATCCTGTTACAAGGGATTGGTAAATATCTCTAGCCAGTCTAAGCCATTTGCAATCAACTTGTCACTTTTACATCTGACTCATTCTTCACGTTCCCAAACCTTTCTCATCATGTTGAAAAATCATTCACAGTAAATCTTATGTCTGTCTGTACCGACTCTCTGATTGTGATCCGTTCGAGTTTTCCTGAACATGGTATAGCTCCTTTGCACACCCCGTCCATCTAAAAGGTTAAATTTATTCGTTAAGTTCTACTTCTCCTTTGCTACTTGCAACATCTGACCACAAGCCGACACCATTTTTAGAAAGTTATTAATTTATAGGTCATTGTATTTAATTTATACGTCATTGTATTTACACGTTCATGTTCACTGTCAAATGCCGATATTTGACAGTTCAGAAAGGAGGTTACTTTTTCTGAGGTAAGCATTCTCCAATCAACTTTCTGATATTACTCATTTTCTTCTCATTACACTATTATAAATTTTGTAACTCTTCAAAAACTTCGTTCTTAGGCGGAGTGTGGAAAAAATTAGTCTTGATGACCACGCACTTGACTCTCCTTCAGACTGACTCTTTGGGTATCATGGAAACAGCTGGTTCTTATTTACATGATCTTGGACAGACCTTTATTTCTACTCGGGATTATTTCCTCTGTCACTAAATCTTATCAATTAACCCAAAGGTTATGTATGGTGATGTCTCAAACGTCTCCATTTTCTTGCAGTAAATGTCACAGTGACTGCCGTCCTCTGCCTCTTTGGTATCTTCAAATGCCTCCTACAAACACGGCCTTTTCACTTTCAATAAGAGGAATATGACAACGGACGTGCGATTTTTTTCGTACGCAAGTTTGGTATTGTTATCTACATTGATAATAACAAGGCCCTGTGTTTTACACACCCTTTGTGGGTTATCGCCCCGGAAACATTACATATTACTCTCCCAATATTACATAATATTGATTAAGGATGAATCAGAAACCGCACGTAGCAGCGTTGGATGTCTTGTAGCAAGGTTTCCCCTACTAAGAGGTATTCGGTGAGTGTTTCGTGCAAAACATCCCGAAAAGATTTCATTTGGTCTATTTTCTACCCGTCTTCACCATTTCTTGTCAGTCTCTTATCCACATAGTCGTTTTGCTTCTTCTTCTTTTCTTTCAGCCAAAGTTTATTGCACGTCATGTTATTATAAAAGGAAACTTTTTGTTCTGCAGTTAGTGTATCCATTTGTAAAGGCCACAAATCTTTCGTCTTTGCCTAATTGTTTTTTGTACGTAGAATGTGTCTTCATATAGTAATTAGTCCCACTAGGCGTATCAACCTTGAACCATGATATCCCCAATTTTAGGGTCAATTATAGTGGAGGCCAGACCACCATTAGCGTTCTCTCAGATTCCATTACAGATAATACTGGCTATTCCACAACCAACATGCTGTTCTCTAGGCAGCTTCGCCAATTCTCCTGATTGATAATATTTTTGTTCTGGCTTCCATAGTGACTAGGCTTGATATCAGCTACACCCAACAAAAGAAACAACCGGATGTAATCCCTCTGTATATACATCTTGTGTCTCACTGCATTGTTCTTCAATTGGTCACTCAATTGAACGGTTACTGCCATTGTTGACACTCTACCCCACAGATTGTCTCGGAAATGTACAATTTAACATGATTTTATTAAAAAATAATTGTTAGCTATTTGTTTTAGTACCACCCTCAGATTATATAGATTTTAGCTTTTTTAAGAAAAGTATGTTTTCGAGAGCTTTTAAAGCACCACCACCGAAGAATTATCTATAAATTTGGTATCAATTGAAAGCTACAGGCACAACCTATTTAACGATAAATGATAATTTGTATAAAAGATGTGTCGAAAAACTTCAACAAGTCGATTTTTGCAGCCAAAATAAAGAAAAAAAATTTACATATAAGATTGTCCCTAATCTATGTCATTCAATTGCTAAAAAAACTACCCCAAAAATATATTGAATATTCGATTTCGTTTGTTACTACCATTACTTTGTGGTACCAGTTGGACAGTTTTCATCTTCTAAATTATTTAAAAAATGGTTGTGAGAGCCAAATACCTCGCATACATTTGTTTTATAGAATGAAGTCAATGTCATCAATGTTATGTGATTACTCAGAATGGAATCCTGGCTCAATTTTTGCGCAGGACTCATGAGGAATGGCGAATTGGGTGAATTATACAACTTCTAGACCTTCAGTTTGCCTAACGAGTCTCTCAAAGATAAATTGAAGTCGCGCTGTTCATTTGAGAAGTCGCTATGTAAATTTGTGAAGTCGCTCGTGTCACACTGTATATTTTACGAGGTCACGGCGAAAACTTTATAAAATTCTGCAATTCGGACGCGAAATTGACCTAAAAAATGTAAAGTTAAAACAGCTGTTCTCAACATTCATGATTTTTATTACTATGTGAGGTTATAATGGAGATGATGGTCTTTAAGCATTTTGCTTTGCCAAGTCACTTACAGATTATGTTATCATATAAGATAAACAAACAGAGAGAAGATAAAGGGTAAATGTCAAGTAGACCACACTACTTCTTCGTAAATATAGAGGTCATTGTTGAATCTAGAGGTCTTATTGTATTTTAAAAATATAACGGTTTATATTTTCGTTTCAGATGTCATTTATGGTTCCGATAACAAATAATTTGGAATGATCATCAAACCTTCAAATATTCATAAATTTGCTGATATTTTTAAAGTTAATTTTAAATTTCAAACTGTCAAAAACATGAGTATAAGATTATTCGAAAGTTCGGATCATGCTAAATATTACGCACAATTTAGACCGACGTATCCGGAAACAGTTGTTAAGACTATTATAAACTATTGTAGCAATTCCTTTGATAGTTTCGAACTTGCCGTTGATGTTGGGTGTGGCAGTGGACAAAGTACCAGTTCACTAACAAAATATTTTCATACGGTCATTGGAGTAGACGTTAGCGAGAAACAAATAGAACAAGCAAAGCAAAAGTATAGTAAGATTCAGTTTCGTGTCGGTCCAGCTGAAGAGTTATCTTTCTTGAATTCTGGTAGCGTTAACTTGATAACTTCAGCACAGGCTTTACACTGGGTGAATCATGAAATGTTTTATAAAGAGGTTAATCGAGTTTTAGTGCCAGGAGGTGTCCTAGCTGTGTACGGATATGGAATACCAATAGAAAACAAAAAAGAAGCGCACGAAGTCGTTTCACATGTAAGTTTTTTCGGTTGTCTATTTGAGGAAGCAATGGTCATTTTAAGCCACATTTTATGATAAAATCTTATCAAACATTGATTCAGCAAGTACGAGCAACACAGATGTAAAAGCGCTGTTATTTAATGGACTTCATCAATACAGTGTGGTCCAAAGAACAGAAGGAAAACCCTTATCTAGGACATCTATCAAAGGGAAGTTAACTAGTTAAGCCCCTTGAAAGATTTGGGTTTTCTTTTTGTTTTATCTAAAGCTTTTAAAATCAACATTATTTGACGACATTATGTTTCAAAAGATACCAAAATATCACCAGTTAAGACTTGCTCTTAAAGTGTTGACAGTTGGGTACTAACGTCTATTTCAGTTCCTTTGAATAATGGATTTTGCCGCCTATCAACTTTTCTTCCAACTAAAATTGTTCAAATTTGGTCACGACAAAGATGATAATGAGAGATGTCCACTATTCTAAATTCGTTTCTGTAAAATATTAATTTGGTTTTGAGAAATTGATTTTTTCCATTCAATGGGAAATAGGAAAGAGTTCAATATGGCATCCCTTTGGTTGATGGAATAAGCCTAAACATCAGGTTGGGAGTGGCAAACCTCTTGCCGGGAAATATTTCTTACCGTTAACCCAGACAAGTCCATTCTAAAGTAGAATCAAGAGACCTAATCAAGTAAGTCAAGCATAAAATTCATTAGCACTTCAGTCGTTAGTTGACCATCCTTTTGTACACATCGCGAAAAATATCAGGGTTTTCAGTTGGTCTCGAAATATCTTTTAAAAAAGACTTCTTAGTGCAAAAGTTAACCAGTCTTGGTTAAAACTTAGATTTTTTTACAAAACAACCACAAAACAGGCGATTCCATGTATAGTTTCATTCGAGTAGACCGCATGTACGAGTGTGCATTTTAATATGTAATGAACTGACTACCCTAAAAATGGTTTAAACCACCACTTAACTTTTTAGACATCACTTTAAAAGTCGCGTTTTAATTGTGAGAGACAAAGAGATGGCTGGTTTTATTAACATTTGACGTCCTGGTTATGGGCGTGTGATAATTAAGAATGTATAACCAAATTTACAATCAAATTTTCTAATGTTTTTTAAGCAAATAAACTCTTCAGCTTTCATTTTTCGATTATTTAAAGGTTCTGAAATGGACTTAAACAGTTCACGCACAGCGGTATCCGCATATGGATAGTTGCATTTTTTATTGCCACAATGTAGAAAGCAAAAATAAAGTATTCATATTAAGCGCATATGTGATTAACTAATAGTAATCACCATTCCAATGCATAACATATATACATTTATTATTTGTTCAAACGCAAATGCATGAAAGCATTTATTTTAAAACTTATGTAAGATTATAAACCTTAAAATGTCTTTTCATTCCATGCTTCGTGAAACGCTCCAGTCACCTTTACACGTGTACTTCCTTGACGTTTCTCACGATAATTGTTAGTTTCTTGTTGAGATATTGTTCCAATTTCTCTTTAATTATATAGAACAAAAACACGTGACTGTGTCAAGTTTAAATAATTAAAAAATCTTATAATTTTTACCTAACTGATTATCTCCTGCGATGTAATTACAATGTTTTACTATAGTTCTACACTGAAACTCTGTCGGGCTTTTGGGACGAAGAAAGAAAGTTTGTTGAACAACATTATAAGACGTTTGAACTTCCCTTTGAAGGATGGAGCAGGTAGTTTTATATTTTGTTGAACTATCCATGCGTATTGGTCTTAAATCTACTTTGTTTATTTCGATTTTTCTTATTCAATTAAATTTAACGTCATATGATAAAATGTTGTTTATTTTAAATTTCACAAACTATTTTTTAACAATTTGACAAAAAACAATGGAATTTGCAGATATCCAAAATCTTAATTTACATTGTATAATTAAACAACAACAAATTTAATAGAAAAACCTTCGATTTGATATAATTGTACGTTTACAATAGGAATGATGACTTGGAGATCGTTAAACAATGGTCTGTTGATCAGTATGTTGGTTACATAACATCGTGGTCAGCTTGGCAAAAATACCTGAAAGTCAATCCTGATTCTAAAGCCTTACAGAATGTGTATGAAAAGTAAGAGCCATATGCTGCATTTGTTTACATTCTAAAAGCACTGGAAATGCTTTGAAAAGTATTACACTCAGTCAATGTTTTGCCTCCCATTTCGATTTGTTTTGATTTGGGTGTTTCTTTTGCTATGTTCCTATGTTTTTATTCTTATGCTACCGATGAGAGGTTACTTCTTGAAATATACAAAGGGGTAAACGGTTTTTCTTTTATATAAAATTTTCAAATTTAAAAGCTTTCGCCAAGGCTCGAGCTTTAAAGTTTAAATACTTTAAATATTAAAGTTATAACGCAATCGTCTGATAACAGAAGGACATGTTTACATTAAGTCCGTAGATGTTATGTTTTTAAATGTAAACGATTTTATATTATGATCTTTAAGCACTGTTAAACAGAGAATTGTGACAATGATGGCTTGAAGAAACTTTTTATTATGAAAAATACTACTGTATCGCTGAATGTAAATCAATTAAGTGATAATTAAATGGCACTTCATTTTACGTTTCAGATTACAGGAACTCTACCCAGGTAAAGAGCTTATTACAGTACGATGGCCCATTTTCATGCTGTTAGGAACTAAACCTAAGACAATTAAATAGACCTCAAGAAAGTGTACACGAGTATAATCAGACAGAACGTTTAGAGATGTATCTGTGTGGTAACCGTTTGAAATAGGATTTAAAGTTTAGTTTTTAAGAATTTAATTTAATGTATTTGTATAATTAAAATTTGATATACATAAGAAATTTCATCAGCAAATAAATGTATTATAAATTAAAAATAAATGCGTCAACATGATTTCGTAGTGAATGTCAGCTCTGGAAATTATATACTCTATAGAACTATATCCAACTGAAATAAATTAATTTTTGTAGTAGAAAGAAATCACTTTTACAACTGTATTATTAAAAAATCACCGTTTTTAAACAGTTATAAGTCAACGGTTTTTAACTGTTGAAAGTCAACGGTTTTTAACTGCTGAATGTCAACAGTTTTTAACTGTTGACCGATGAATGAAACATGGGAAAATCGTTAAGATCACATGGTTTGTCGTCTGGCACTGACATAACAGTGCATTTGGTGAGAAAGTTATTAAAACAGTTATCAAGTAGGTCCTTGATTTAAACCCCCTTCCTTTTACGTTTCGCAGTTGTTTCGATCCTATCGTGTCTGTATCAGGATTTTCTCAAGATAGCATTGCTGTTGTCGCATATATTACTAAAACAAGGATATGCATCTAATCAAGGTTGAAATTGTCCCTCCTTAAATCCGTGGTCGCCATCACGAATTGGTTGATTCATATGGTATCAGTGTATCTCAACTAGTTATTGACCT
>JAULBM010335384.1:0-12823 GCA_032357055.1 Geukensia granosissima
ACTGAGTAACACGACGGGTGCCACTAGTGGAGCAGGAGTTGCTCACCCTTCCGGAGCACCTGAACTCACCCTGGTTTATGTAGGGTTCGTGTTGCTCCAGCTTTAGTTTTCAGTGTAATGTTGTTTGTTCTATGTTTGTCTTTCGTTTCATTTTGTTGGCAATGGTCTGTCTTGCGCATGCACCAATCGTTGTGTTTTTCTCTTTTTTGTCAACAATCTCTTTGGTAACTTAACCCGAATCAGTCGTTATATTGAATTCCCTATCGATCGCTCCATCAACAGAAGAAGTAAATCAGATACGGAGAGGGTCTCAATCAGTTTTCCAATGCACTATTTTAAAGAACTTGTTTCGTGTCCCACCGAAACCTAGTGTTAATCAAAAGCTTGAAATGTTCACGTCTTCCTATTTTGGCCCCTAGGGTGTCTTATGAACGTAAATCAAGAAAAGATGTGGATTGTGTCTTTCCGGCATATATACACCATATTATTTCTTTTAAATAACAAAATAAACAACATGATCAAGGATCAACATCTGCGTATGATCTTTGGAAATTGTTTTATATAAGAAAGAAGAATCTTTGAAAATAGACCTCTTGCTGACTTCGAGTTGAAATAATAAATGTTATTCCGTTCAGAAATATGGCTTCAGCTCTTGTAAGATAGTTCTAAGAAAAATAACTCCAGAACATTATAGCCAAATAAGATAGTTGAAAGAAATATATTTTTATACGAACATTTAAACAAGTAGACTACCGCGATAATATACCACCAATTAACATATGTGTTTTATTTTATGGGAAAACGTACAAAATTATTGTGTAAGCGCAAAGCTATGGTTATGTAAGTGCAAGAGAGATGTCACCCATATTAATATATCATATTAATATATAATAAGTGACAGAGTATAACAAAATAACCTTTAGGGTATTAATATACACATCAATCCGTAAAAAACTAAAAGAAATAGAAGCGCGTCCGTGTGTAATTTATTTGAGCGCACCACTGTATTTTTTTGGTCACAGTAACCAAGTTTAAAACTATGATAAATCAAATGTTGAGCCAAAATTGAAATTTTTTTTTCTAAAGAGATTACTCATACCTTTTTCTGAAATTTTGAGAAAAATCGACGATAGTGCAATTTTTTTGTCAAAAAAATTATTCAATACTCATTCAACTGTGAAAATTAGCCTTTTTGAAATGACGTGAGACTCGTCAATACACCCTCTCAATCCTCCCCCAGGTAATGGTTATGTTGTGTTAATTTATATCGCCATGTATGATTATAAATAACAAGACGAGGGTAATAGCGGGTTATTTCATTTATTTGAACTTAATATAAAACGACAAAATGCATTATTAATCCGTATCTTGCATTAGATATCGTGACATAACGCTTATAATTTGAAATAAATTGCGAAAAAATAAATCAAATTAAAATAATACTTTTTAAATGACTTTAAATAAGTCGACTTGTCTCTATTTCGATATATTATAACGCAATATAAAATTTAAGACGATTACAATATTACACATTAGTGTCATATAAAGGGACAATGCGATAAAAATAAGTCGGAATATCGCATTATAAGGCAACAAGTTGCGTTAAGTTATGTCGCAATGCGTGGTTATAAATAACGTGACGAGGGTAATATACGCTTCCGTACCTTAAACCTCTTTACCACATAAGCTTATTAAGGAAAGTATTCATATCTAATTGATTGATCATTCAAAGGTGTAGTTGCTTAACATATGCGACAATAAATATAATTGCTTTCTGTGCGATAAATCTTAAAAATAAATACAATTGTTGTATATCAACCGACATGATTACAGTGATTGGATTCCTTCTTGATAATATCTATGTACGATTGGCATACCCGTGGGCCCAAACTGCGCTCCTCTCATTACAGATTTATTTTTTTATTGTTATAAATCTCAGTTTTTTGTAAAAAAAAATTCAAAAAGACTCTTTCAAACAGGATTTATTAAACCATGGAGATGTGCAATTGATCCCTTCGGATGGTGTTCACATTTCACAACTAGTTTGAATTTCCAATAAGGTTTTTGACTTTAATTATCGCCACCTGCATCTAACTGGTAAACTTTTGCAGCAGGAATACTTCTAAAACGTTTACAAATATAATTTATAGTTTTTTATAATTGTTACACAGATTTAACACAAATAACTGTACGACTGCAAATGTAGAATTTTAATACGACATCTTTCCTCACGTTCATAAAAACAAGGTATAAAATCGTCGCACATACTGTGTTTGATGACATCTAGTGTTGAGAGGCTTGATGTCTTATCATCAGTAAGTCCTCCTAAACATGCTTTCAGTAACTACGAAAATTCATTAAAGTGATATTTTTTTGTGTGTGTTTTTGTTGAGTATATTTATTATAATTCAGGTACTCTGTAGTCGGATTGGATGAACTTCCGTTAAATTTTTATAGTTCGTCTATTAATGCTTGTGTTGTCTTTGTTTTTTTCTTTTTTGGCAAATCGTTAGGAGAAAGTTTGGATCCCACTAAACTAGTTTAACCCAACCACATGTTTAATGTGCCTATTCGAAATCAGGAACTGACTTTAGATGTTTGTCGTTGAATGAAACATTTTGTTACAGGTACATTTTGCTAGTTTTAAGGTAAGGTAACTATTTGCATATGCACGTTTTGTTTGTTTGAAGCGATTGACATTTTTTACAAGGCGTGCTATTCCATCCTTGTTGTAGCCCTTGTGGAAACGTTTAACTTTGTAAATTTTCCCTATTTTTTTCTTGTTGATAGAGAGAGTGACATTTACCTCATATCTTTTTATTTCCATAAATAGTGAAAAGGTTTTTATAGTGAACAACAAATTTCTTTATTTCAAATGATTACCTCGTTTTGACATTAGATGTTTCATCTACAGACGACAAAACACGTTCATCTCCAATTGTAAATATACATCCGTTCTTCGGTTTCTTAACTTCAGAATAGTCTTCAATATCAATTACCATTTCCATCGTTTGCTTCAATACATCACTTACAAATTTCCGATCGATCGGCTTGTTATGGAAGTCATGTGTTTGGTCCCCCATTTTCCTTTCAAAATGGAATAAATTGTTTCCCATTTTCTTTCTAAGTGTTATATTTAACTATGATGGTAGTTACAATAGGACAAAATATGGAAGATTGTGACCATACATAATTTACATGTATACGGGTGTTCTTAATATTTATATAAACGACTCAATCATATCTGTACGTATATCACCAGATAAAAGCCAAGTCTGACACAATTTCACAAATCTAAAAGACTTCTATGTGTCATAACCGTGAAGAAAAACCCAGTGTCATTTTAGTTTAACAAATGGCATTCCAATCTTTTTCCTGCCGAAAATCTAAAATATGTTAAATTGTATATTTTTAATTACCTTATTCTTTACTTTGATAAGTTAACCTACCTTTACATCACAAATCGTCCCTATGGTTTTGTCATTTTCGTTATTTTAAAGTATTTTCAAGTTTGGAGTGTATTACCGTCATTCTAGATTTGAACTTATAATTATCAATTTATATATATTTCCCTTCCCACCATGTGATACTTGTTTCGTCACAATTGGCCGATTGCGTTTTGGATACATTTCATATTTTATTATTTAACTGTTTTACTATAATGTATCGGAAACGATCAAATTAATAGGGGCTGTTACTATGTTATGATAAAATATTCAGCTTGTCAAGATCTACCTTCCATACAATACATCGAAGTCGTCTGATGTCGCGTTTAAGATAGTTTTCCTATAGATTCATATTGTTTAACTGGATTTTTTTCCAAAATCTATAAAATGGCTAATGGAATGGCAATACTGTTCAGAATATTTTATGTAACAGCGTTGCGAGATCTTCATTTCATATTTGATAATAATGCTTTGAGGATTTATTTCTCTAGATTTTATATTGATTTGCAACTGGTTACTTAAATTTAGAAAACGAAAAAAATGACTGATAAAATGTAATGACAAAAATATTCAGCATCAAAAAACTTATTAATACCATTACACCTAGCACGTCTTATGTTTTGATTTGGATTAACTTTTATTAATTGAACATTTTATTAATGTCTCGACCCCCGAAGGACGGCCTGGGTACAGACATATACAAGTCCGTTTCTCCCTTCAGATAGAGGTTTCTTCGTTGGAGTGGGTTATATTAAAAATACTCGAACCCCCTGTCGCAAAGGTCGTGCCTGGGAGCTAATAGGCACAGGATATCTCCGTCTTGGAGGCACTTTTCCTCTACAAGGGGTACCCTTAGCTGTGAAGAACGAATGAATTGACCATCCGTCCGTATGTAGACGTTCAATACTCCCCGTATTAAGAAACTACCGCGTCCTAAGCAGGTTAAATACCCTTGTAACAGATCATTTTCAGTGATCAGAAGGCGACCAGTTATAAGCCTTAATTTTCTGTCCCCTTTCCAACCCATAATATTTCGAGTGGCAAGCTAAAAGTCCGTGATCACATGTCACATATTGATTTATTGTTTGTTAATTTGTTCTCCTTCCTAAATATGGCCGAAATAGTGTCTGCTTGACGTTAAGCAGCAATCAATAAGACAATCAAAAATGTTTCGAAAAGAGTGCAAAATGATAAGATGTAACGGAAAAACGTACAGCATGTCAAAAGCTACATTTTATACAAATACACCGAAGCCGCTGTCAGATGTTGTATTTAAGAGAAACTTTCCTTGATTTATATTTGAGTTTACTGTTTTATTTGCTAATATTTCCACATGGAAAATGGTACATGCCAAAAATGTTCAGCTAGCCAATGTCCACTTTTCAAACAAACACGATTTCGTCAAATGTTTTCCTACTGTTTTTTTGAAATTTGTGTTAAATGTTTTGGCTAAAATCGCAAACCAATAAAGGACAGCTGAAGACTAAGACCAGAAATTTGAAAAACGTCAGTACACGGTGTTAAAATTTGTTGGACCATCTTGTATGGCCCTACTCTAAACCAACCTTTAATTCAAGCCAAAATTTAGCCTTTTCATTACACCTCATCAATTACCGTAACAGATTAAAATAATTACAATAATGAATTCAGAATCATGTATTATAAAATTTGGTCAATGTCCCAAAAAACATCTATGGAAACCAAAAACATTTGAATTTACAAGCTGAACAAGTTGAATTCATAAACTGTTATAGAAATCCTGTCAGATATGATTATTTCTTATTGAAAGAGAAAAAAAAATTGTATGGTTGTCTAAGAGTACATTTGTAATTGGAGGCGAAATTTCTTTGCATTTTTCTTCACATTAATGATTTTTGGAACACAGGGCGGGTTCATTCTTAATAAATTCGTCCCATTAATTTTAAGTTATATCACTGAAGAGTCATTGAAAGTAAATTCTTAATAAGTTAACTTCCAAATTTTAGTCTTGACCAAAAAATATGAAAAATCTATTTTGTTACCTCACCAATGACCAATTATACCTAATACGTCTTGTTATATTAGTTTGTACTTTATTCCAATATAATCAACTGTCGACGTGAAATTTGCAAAAGTTACTAATAACCTTTCTATAAAAAAGCAAACTCGTTAAGAGACAGTAAAATGCATCTATAAATAAAAGAACTTTCTTACAAGCTATCCGAGTGTTTTTGCTTCTTCAAGAAAACTTGAAAATTTGTATATTTTACCATTAAGACATTTGATTTCTTCACGTTTACACGAATTTTCCCCATTCAATCACCAAAGAAAAAATTTAAAAAAAAACTTTGCTTAACCTTTGTTTTGCTAAAACGGTTACAAACGCAGCTACAAATATTTGGTTCTGGGAAGAAAAAAAAACTTATAAGGTTATAAACCTTTCTGATTCTAAAAACTTGTGAACACTGTTTCTCATTTATTTGTCCCCTTATTCGTATGAAGCCGAACTATTATAGAACCTTCTGCAGAGAAAAGAGGAAAAGGTTGGCTAAATCTTTTGCATTTTTACTTTCCGCTATATCACTGAATTATTTTAAATTTTGTGACCATGTTACAAGCATCTGTCCCGTTGTATTATTTTGAAACAGAAAGGTTCAATGCTTTATACCTAGACTTATATCGATAAATCGACAGAAAGGGGGAACTAAGAACAAAAAAGAGATTTTTCCGTTGTAAACTTTCTAAGAATACAAGTTTTAAAATGTTGAATAAGTGTGGGGAATTTTGATATGCTGTAGTCAGCAAACAGACAAAACCATAGTCAAAAAATGAAACGAAATACAAACATACTACACACAACACTAGACTACAAACTAAAGCTGGAGTAACAAGAACGCTAGGATGAGTAACTTTAAAGCCTAAAGTGGAGTCAACGGGTTACACTAGTGAAGCAGGAATAGTTTACCTTTCCGGAGCATGTGAACTCACTCTTGTTGTTGAATGTCTCATGTTAATCTATTCTCTTGCTCATAAATGTGGAATATTTTTATTTTCGACCTTACATTATAAATATGTATGGCTAGACTTTGTCAAGCAAAATTCTTATAAGGAAATGACAAATAATTCTTACAGGATGATATTCGAGGATACTTAAATAATAAAATTGGATGAAATAAAACATTTAAAAGGACTTTATCTGGAATACAAAATTAGCAATTTTTCAGAAAAATGTGGGTTTCGGAACTTTTAAAACTAGCCATCGGACAAAAATCTTAAATCGGACACTTTTGTAGCTTGAAGTAAAATAATGAAATTTGCGTAAAGATTTTTGGCATTCTGGCTGATAGTTTTTGTATGCAAGTCACAAAGTTGAATTTTTGTCTCAGGAAATGTCAATATTCCATATCTATGACCAAGTGTATATATAGTGTTAGTTTAAAGGTAGTGTTTTGTCTTTCGTTTTAGTTTCTCTAGAGACGAAATTCGCAGAAGGCGAGAAATATGTATGGGGTTTCCGGCGTTGTCGACGGCGTCAACAATTAATAAAGTTTGTAATTAGGTCAGTTTTGACATGAATTCTTTATGGGAGGTCACTCATATTTTGTATGCAGTTGTATCAGCATGAATAAATTTTGTTTCCATGGAGATAATCAACCTCTGATTGTGAGTGACATGGTCAACATACTTTAAAATTTGTGATTACGTCAGTTTTTCAGAAATCGCTTATGATAGATGAATGATATTTGGTATGGAGGTGAAGAAGTTACGTCTCATTGCGTTTCCATGGATACTATCAACCCTTGACTCCAAAACTGCAGTCATGGTCCGCTGACATTGAAAATTTCATGTTAAAGTTTGTGATAATATTATTTTCTGAGGAACTGTTTATGGTTGGTTAATGATATTGGGTACTCAGATATAGAAGCAACATCCATCTCGGGTACATGGAAATTATGAACCCCTGACCACACGGTTCTCCAACGTTGAAAATTTTATGTTAAACTTTGTGATTAGGTCATTTTTTACATTGTTCAAAGTAACCAAGCACCATAATTCCCCACCCAATTGATTGGCCTGACCACTCAGTTATGCATTAGCGATCATCTTACATTGTCGCAAGCAGTTTTTATAGCCCCAATCAGTAGTTCTACCCACTTGATATTTTGTGTGAGTTGCATCAATATTAGATCATTCTAGTTCCACACCTAATCAATGGCCCAGCCCCTCGCGTGAGTAATCCCTCTAAGTTTTTATCAAGCAATATTCCTAGCCACTTGATATTTGGTTATGCATGACCGATCACTTCAAGTGAAGGTCCTGTTCCTTCTATCAAGAGTTGAAGCAGGGGACACACATACGGTGTCTACATTTCTATTTAAGTAATCGTAGGAAATTAAAACTGAATAAAAATATTGTAATTCTTTATCTATTGTCATATTCATTTTTACGCAATTACAGAGGATAGAGAGCTTTTTTAAGATTCAAGGAATGACAGGGGAGGTAACTTTAATGACTTCATTTTATAAAGGATTGCACTATAGAACTATAGATTTATAAATGAAAACGAGATCGGCGATCCTAATTTTTTTTTAATTTTTTGATAATATATGATAAAAGCTACCTTTTCCTATTATATTTTAAGCAAAATACAATTCTATCGTTTTATGTACTCTATATCCCTATATAATCGACAGAAAATAAAAAAATTTGCACCAGCCGTTGCTTGAAAACGACTTCGATGACAGACATTTTATTGTAATTTTTTAAAGAGCACAATATAGGTTTTCTTTTGACAAAGTATTAAAAAATTCTATTGATTTTTATTTAGACACCTGAACCTCCTTAAAGGCCCATTGAAACAGCTCATTTTGAGTGGCGGTCTAAAATTCCCTCATTTACCGGTACCTTGCTCATTATCTACATATTGTTTTGTTATTTGTTAACAACTTGTTCCCGTTCTGAATATGGCTGAAATATCGCCCGTTGGACGCTAAGCAGAAATTTATTAATCACGCAAACATTCTAACATACGTTGATAAAGAACTACTTTACGTGCTTGTACTGGCATTTTATTTTGGAATAGCCAGTTGCACACACAAGTGGTCTCCATATACAACCAGAAACTCCACAGAGCCTGTAATCACTCACCTTCCAAAACGTCATTTTTTTCTAAAGTGTGTACTATAATGGCATCTATTTATGCTAAACTAAGTTGAATCATAGCGGGAAACAGGAAGTGTGATCGGCAAACAATTCACCAATTCAGTACATGATTTAATAAAAAAATCATTTCTGTAATAATTTAGTCCACTTTGTGGTTTCATACAAGACGTTTTTTCGCAATTTAGACCAATCAGAACACAAAACTGGCCCTGGCGGCCAAGTCAGATTCCAGAAGCTCCACAGCAAATGACAAATCTGGTTAAGGAACACCTGTAAATTGTCGTTTAAATCTGTTTAGTGGTTTCATAGAACAAGGTGAAAATATAAAAAAAAGTTAACAGACAACGACGACAAACTCAAAGTAATGACAATAGCTCACATGACCTTTAATGCCAAGTAAACTAAAATATATCTTAAGTTTCCGTTTAAAATCCCCTTCAATTCATTGTGTTTTTCTCTACCAGTCAAGTCTTTTGAGGCTATGCTGTTCTTTAATTTTGCAAACATGTTGTTATTTCTGCTTTTGAGTTCGAGAACAAACCTAAGACATTTAAATTTTTTTTGCTGCTTTTCCTTTTATTTAGCTGTATTTGTAAGGGAGAGGAAAGATAGATCAGCTCGAAGTCAGAATAATGTGTTTGGGTCAGACGACATGTCTTTGAAGCATCATAAATTTGTGAGCTAGCTCTTTAAAATCTGCTCTGCGTCGTTCGGTATAGTATAAAGAAATGATCATTCATTAATTACACATTACTACGCTCTCATTCTGAACATGCATGAATATTTTGCGGCTGGACGTTCTTCAAGAGTAAAATGCCCGTTTGTTAAGTCTAAAATCCATAATGCACATAAGATATATTCAAAACAAACAAACGCAAAGCTGAAAGAAATGGAACACGTGATTGGACCTAATGAAACAACATCCAATATCAATATATTTTGTTGGTTGTGATAAGTTTGTTGTTTTATTACTCGTATTTCCTTTTCGAATATAATTCTTAATCATTTATATAACCAAACTGTTTTTCTACACGTTTTTTTTAATTTTCTTTGGTTGATCATACTAGAAAAAAGAACCAAGATCAATATGCGTATATAATGTATTTTTTGAAAGTTGTGCATACGTTAATTTGGATGTTCGGTGATAGTGTTTCATCTTTTTTTCCCTGGTTTATACGATTTAGAGTTTTTCACAAGGAGTGGTATTTCACTCTTGTTAAAGGCCCTGTGGAGACCTCTAGATTTGTAAATGCCCTCTGTTTTTCCCTTGGTTGTAGTGCAGTCTTTCTGACATTTATCCCATATCTTTTCATTTTCATATTTGATATTTACTATATCAACACTACTATTATTTTATTATTCTATTACAATGGAAAAACTTTCATATGGAAACAAATATTATTTAAAAATGAACATCTGTAAAATCGACAGATTTTTTCCGCCAAGGGAGAATACTCGATCGACGTCTGGACTTCCGTCGTATGCTCATTTCGAAGTCGAATCTTGATCCAATGTCACTATCAACATAATGTCTAACAATCATTATAGTCGTAAATGATATTGATGACAACAGCAGAACGGCAGATGTATAGAAAAAAGAAATGTCATAGTTTCCTGAACTATCCCTAATATAACCTGAAAAATAAAACTGATTATATTTGAATCAAGTACAAAATGGGACACCATTAAAAAATCTTAACATTTCATTGATAACTAGTAAATTGCTGCGTTAAGAATTTCGTTACCATATATTAGTTAAAACATAAACTTCTATATAGATTTGATTTTGAAATATGGCTGTACCTGTAGAAACTAAATGAAACACGGGATATCACATCCTTCCTTTTAGAAAGTTGTAAAATTTAACCAGAATCGTGTGTTTGAAAATCTGGTTGTACGTGTAGAATCTAGATTAAACATGGGATATCACATCCTTCCTTTTACAAAAGGTGTAAAATTTAAATAAAATCCTTTATTAACTGAAGTTGTTTGAATAAACTTATCCGTGTTGTTATTGTTGTGGAATTGTTCGACATATTAATAATCATATAGTAATGATTATCGTGCCCATTACTAACTGCAAAACAGTTGATATTCTGTGGTGTGTTTTTCCTACATTCTATCAAAATATTTTGTTCCTTAGACCAAATACTGGTTTTTACTACTGAGTAACACGACGGGTGACACTAGTGTAGCAGGAATTGCTAGCTCTTCCGGGGCGCCTGAACTCGTCTATTGTTTGTAGTGTTAGATTAACTCCAGCAATAGTTTTTAGTGTAGTGTTGTGTGAACTATATATACGTCTTATGTTTCATTTTGTAGGCAATGGTCTTGTTCGTCCTCTGACAACGATTTCTGTCTGCCCTTTGGTATCTTCAAATTTCTTTATAAATGATATATGATATTTTCACTTAATCTTCCTTGATGTTTTTAATGATGTTCAAGTTTTAAAACTTGGTTTGTTTATCTACTATAATGTATCTGTCTGCCCTCGTGCATTTCGAACACAGCCCAATGTGCCACGCATGAATTTCATGTGGAAAATTTTTTGTATCATTATTACAAGAATAACGTATGAATTTTGTGCGAAAATTTTTTCATGTCCTCGACTTTGGAAAATAGTGAAACATTAGTTTAGATTGCTGACAGTTATACAATACTTGTCCATTATAGTGGGTAGCGAGGCATTAACAGAGAAAAAAAATGTAAAAATGGACATTTCCATTTTTTTTTTCATTTTGGTTTTCCCTAACACATTATAAAACTGTAACTGATGACTAACCTGACAGTGGTCCGGCCGCTGAATTAAATACTCCCATAACACTCATTGATATCCCGAGAGCGACTGAGTAATTTTCCTGTCCAACTAGTTTTATAATGGAAACAGCCATAACAGTAATCATACCACCAGTACATATACCAAATCCACAAGCCACGACAGTATTTAACAAGTATGACGATCCGGCAAACGTAAAAGCTGCGGAGGAAACGCATCCAATAAGGGTGGACATTGCAGGTATCGCTAAAACGCTAAAATGAGGTAGTTGTTTCAAAAACCCCGGAAGTAGACGAAAAATGGCATTGACAATGTTCATAGTCAGATATATGTTTACTGCGTCAGTTCTGGTGATTCCTTTTGACTGATAGTAATCGATAAAAAATATAAGTGATGCGTTAATCGTTGATATGCTTAATGCAATCGAAAAAATATAGGCAATAAAAATCTTGTTCGTTAGTATTTCCTCAAACACTGAACTAAAACTTCTGTTCGGGTCTTCTGTTTCAAATTTTGTAAACATACGTTTAAGATCTGTTGTGCTAAATGACACGCGCCTTAGTTTATTTGACCCTTTCTTTTCATCCAGGTTTAAATTTGGCATACTACGGTTAACTCGAATCTTTGCCACATCAGACTGATCGGAGTTCTCAATTGAACTCGTAAACAATGATGTTTTTGCAAAATGTTCTACATCGCTTCTTCTTCTCATTGAAGCTCCTGGATAATCCAATTCAATGTTGCTGTTTTTAACTAGATCATCACTTTCTCCAATTTCCGCGGCAGACTCGTTTTCTATTTTGTTGTTTGTTGGCGGAACTGCAAACAAGCATCCAATCATTACCAAATTAAACATTATTCCTGATATGAGTAGCAGAGCACCTCGCCATCCAAATTCTAATGTCAAATATTCCAAAATCACGGGCCAAATGGAGGCTCCGACTCCTGACCCAAAAGATACAATGGCAAGGGCCATCATTGCTGATTTACCTTTAAAATGCATGCCGACACACGTTGAAGCACTTATGTAGCACATTGAAAATCCCATTCCTGTTAAAAAAGTACAAATATGAATTGACCAACACATCAGTTTTATATGATTAGTTACAATATCAACAGTGCTATCAGATTATTCATAGATTTGGTCTAAAGTACTTTTTAGTTTTGTTTTTTTTTTTGAGCATTATATACCTCTATTAGGCTTCAATTTAAAAGTTTCAGGAAAGAAAATTTTTTTCCAAATGTTGACGACGACGACGGACGCAAAGTGATGTTGCATGCGGAATAAAGAGGAGTTATTGTTATTAATATCGGACCAACTTATGATAGAATATATAACCGTTTGATTTATTTTGACATTTTGAATAAAAACGTCTAAATATTAGTCAACGAACATTCTTACAAAAGCGTCGGATCGTTGTAAAACGATACAGTACAAATAAAAATAATATAAACGTCT
>JAULBM010335395.1:0-22842 GCA_032357055.1 Geukensia granosissima
TTCTTTGGTAAAATTAATATCTAAAGTCAGCAATATACTACATGCATTAATTGTATTTCATAACTTTTCTAATCATTTGCAGGGCATAGTGTCCATTGGACACATATCGACTTGTTTATATAATAAATGTATATGAACTCATAATAGGTCTAATTAGCAAAGTTATCATTGGTTTATACATTTAATTGAGAAAGTCTAATTGTCCGAAAAATATGCTTTGTATTTCCTGTTACCAGAGTACATATGTTAAAACATTTTATATTGATTTCTCATGTATTTTTTTCTTTTTTTTTTTTGTTTTGAACTAGAACAAGTTTTTAATTTCTGCATGGAGATTTTGTCAACATAAAGCTTTATTGAAATAAAAATCATCACTCCTACAACTAAGGGGAATTCTTGATAACTTTTCAATCATATTAAGAATTAATTGATTTACTGTTTCAATAAGGTTTTATTTGATTATTATAAAAACCCCAAACAGTTATTTGAAGTTTTCAATACGAGTTTGTAGAAGGTTTCAAGTAAGGTAAGACATGATGTGAGCATTGTTAAACTTTATTTTTTTTATGATATGAATTTAATATTGATCATTCCTTAATATACAAATAGAGGAAGATGAAGAATACATTTGAAGAGATTTCAGAAACTTAACATGTAAATTTTGCTTGCAGTTTAAGTTTTTTCCTTAAACATTTTTATAAAAGGTTAGATTTTAACAGGCTGATATTTAAGCAATATATGGAACCAAATACCTAAAGACAGAAATATATAATAACTGGTTTTCAGATGGGGTTTTAACGAATATAGAAAGGCCTCCAGATTACATACCTACGTCACTGTTGCTCAATTAACATCATATGACCTCCTTCCTTTTCCTCAGTACTTGACTGAAAAGATGGAAAATACCTTAATTATACATTTAATGAGCATAAACCAGTACAAATATACTTATAGTTTAATTGGTTAGACCATAGTTGAAATATTTATATAAAAAATAAGTAAATTTTTGGTTTTTATTTTTCCAGATAACTGAAGATCAAACAAGGTTAGTAGTTTATATTGCTTCAATTTTATATGAAAAAATACTTGCCTTCTGTATTACCACAAATTTATTTATATATTTAATGAAATTAAAAAAAAAATGTTTTGATTTTTTTTTTTTTTAAACTGACAGAAACCTTATTAAAAGTACAAGAAGGGATATTTTTCTGAAGACAGGACCTGTTTATCTGAAGATGGCAGAATGTGTAGGATAAAATCACCCCCCACCCCCAGCCATAATTTGTTTCATATTTTAACAGGGCTGAACTCCTTTGTCCTTAACAAAAGCTAAGGATATAATTTGTAAAAGCTATGACAGCACCATATTAGAATATGCAACAAATTATTCTCTGTTATTATTTTGATTGTAATATTGTTTTTTTTTTTAATTTATAAAAATTGACAAAACTGCTGTCAGCATTATGAATTCTATGTGCACAAAGTAGATTGCATCATTACAATTTCTGTGCTTAAACATAACTGTGGGCAGCTCATATTTTTATTAGATATCTATTAATACAGGAATAACTGATTTTCTGTCATTATTGCACCCCACAGTACCAAAAAAACCATGATGAACTTGTTCTCACTGGGTACAATCATTGCCACACTGATCAATTCCATTAGTTAACATTTGACCTTAATTCAGATGTTCTCACTAGGTCTATACCATTAATTGCCACACTGATCAATGCCATTGGTTAAACATTTGACCTTATAGCAGATGTTCTCATTGGGTACAATCATTGCCAAACCGATCAATTCCATTAGTTGAACATTGGACCTTAAATGAGATGTTATCATCAGGTCTAAACCATTCATTGCCAACTGATGAAGGCCATTAGTTTAACGTTGGACGTAATGGCCGATATTTTCACTAGGTATACATATTGCCACTCTGACCATGTAATTAGTTTAACATTGGACCTTATGGCAGATGTCCTTACTTGGTCTTTACCTTTATTGCCACACTGACCACGCAATTAGTTTAACATGGGACCTTATGGCAGATGTCCTCACTGGGTCTTTTTACCTTTCATTTCCACACTGACCATACCATTAGTTTAACACTGGACCCAATGGCAGATGTCCTCACTGGGTCATTACCATTCATAGCCACACTGACCATGCAATTAGTTTCAGATCATACCTTATATCAGATAATCTCACTGGGTCTTCACCATTTGTTGCCATGGGGTTAATTTTACATTGGACCTTATGGCAGATGTTCTCACTTTTTCTTTCCATTGGGTTAGTTTTACATTGGACCTTATGGCAGATGTTTTTACTGGGTCTTGACCATTCATTGCAATGCTGATTAATGCCATTAGTTTAACATTGGGCCGTATATGGCAGATGCCATCAACTACATGTAGCCTTTTCCATTTTTTGTGTGCATTTTCTGTTGAAGACAACCCAGTGAAGACAGATGTGCAAGGCTCTTTTTTTAATTATATAATTCACTAAATTTTATAACATTACAATGATTGATTAAACAACATCTATAATATATTACCTTCAATAGACTTCAGATTTCTGGTTTAAAATACATATTTAAATGGTAGAAATAGGTGGAATCAAATGTGTATATTAAAGATCAGGAATATCTTTCAGTCATGTGAGAGATTCTATATCTTCCACTACCAGTAATTTTAGAGATTCTATATCTTCCACTACCGGTAATTTGAGATATTCTATATCTTCCACTAATGTGATAGATTCTATATCTTCCACTCATATGAGAGATTCTATATTTTCAATTCATATGAGAAATTATCTATTTTCCACTTGATCTGTTGAACTTGTGAGAAACTGAGTTTCTTAACCCATGTAAAATATCTTTTTAATACTTTTACCCATAAAAGAAGAGTTCATCTAAAAAAGAACACTAGACATGGCTTGCACATTCTTCACTGTCTATTCTAAGCGTTGCAAAGTCGGTGTCCAGCTTCCAAGATAGCTATTAGAATTTACATGTTTGTCTGAGTGGCTGATGGGAAAACTGTAAAGTTTTCATACTTTCCTCGGTGACATTTAGCTTTAGAATTTGCACTTATATAATCACCAAGTCAACTGTAAAAACAGCTGATTAAGGTAAACATTGGAACTTTTTCAAAAGAAAAATCCCTGTATTCAAAGTGTAAAAAACAAAGAAATTCAAGTCATTCTTGAAATCTATCCAATTGTTTTTGCATAAAATTGATTTACATTCCCCAAAATAAATAAATTCCCTTAATGCAAAGCTTATAAAATTATTGATTAGGACAAAGGGGGAAAAAGTTAAGGCCATGCCAAAAAGTTTGAAAGATTTCTTATTCCTTCTCATTATTTTGTTGAGTTATTTTATATAAGAAAATACTAAATAATTTGTTTTTTAGTTAACAAATTTCATTTTATATAAAATTTTGGTTATCTAACTTGTTTTAATACCATTTATAACTTTTGTTTGGTTCTTTTTACAAAGTAAAGCAATAACATTCCTGGCCTAAATGATAAATTCTTGTAGGTCTTCTTAAAGAAATTCTTTAACCTAATATGATAAATCGTTAAAGTGGATTATCTGCTTAGACCATATTAATACGAATTCCTTAAAACGTTGGTCAATCTCAAACAATGGGCTGGCCAAACTTTGTGTAAACAGGTGAATATGGATTAACAAAAACCACCCAGCCATTTCAACTTTTTAATGTGCAGGGTTGGATCATTTATTAATCCAGATTAAAAACTGGACCACACGCATGTCAGAAAGATGCATTCCTTTTTATTATTAAATTGGTACTAAGTTTGCACCAATTCTTAGATTAATACTATAATAAGATGTACCCATTCAAGGGTAATAACCCAAGTCATGTAATCGTCTTTAAATTGGAAGAAAGAATAAAGTCCTTTTTATGTAATCTTATTTTTTCCAACTACAGTTTTTTTTTTCATTTCAGCATTATATAGCCTTAAGGAAACTGTCTGTAAAAGCTTAGATAGAAAGAAAAAGGTTTGTTTTAATAGATGTTAGGAGACCTTGGATTTTTTTTATTTGAGGGAAATCAATCGTTGATGTATAAAAGGTCTTATTTTTTTCTTCGTGATATATAAAGTTTTGAAATTTTTAAGGATTTATTTCAAAATAAGTCTTTAAAATGCAATAACAAAATAAATATTAGTTATATTTATTTTGTATAAATATAGAAAATATTTAAATTATGTGCAGAGAAAAAAAAACTTAAAAGTTAAAAAATACATTTTCAGTTTCTAATTTTCAAATTTTGGATATAAGGTTAGTGTTTTTACTTTTGATTTGGTGATAACTTACATTCCTATATTTAACATAATAAACTTTACAGCCAAACTATTATAAAAATTGATTCATGAATTTATTTTTGTTTAATTGACCATCCTACTGGTCACATGGTGGTAGTGAAGATTTGTAAAGTATGTATTTGTACAGGAGATAAAGTCTGAAGGGATTTCATTCAGTTCAAAGAATTTAAGCTATTATACAAATATCATTTTGGTAAAATATTTGTGTAATAAACAATCAAGCTGGCTGGATATTAGCTACAATATTCTGTATTCTGCTTAATAAGCAAATATTTGGTGGTTTTTAAAAATGATAGCCGTAAGTTTTATACTATATAGATAATGAACAAATACATACTTGTTCATAGGACAAAAGAAGGAATGCGAATTCATTATATCTTCATTTACATTATCATAGAGTAAGGTATATAATTTGGCCTAGTTAAAAGGTCATTAGTATGGAAAAGGTCGCATCATCCCTGCCTTTTTGTTCTAGGTCTATTTAAAACAATTCATCTCCAATCCTTTTTGTAAAAGACAAGCATTTAAGGACACAATTGAAAAATTCTTTTATAATTTGGAAACTAATTTGCATTGTTGTTTCGGCCTGGTGACGAAACATAGTTTAAATTCTGCAATATTTGTTAAAAGACTTCTGAAAGGTTGGAACAGGAAAAGACAATTTTTACATTTATTCTTGACAAGACGATTTGTGTAAGTAGGTAGATTATTTTTGTTAAGGATTGTCATAAATGTCATTTGTCTTGACATATATGTGTTGTAGTTGCACATATTTAGGTTATGTAAACTTCTTCAAAGAGATAACTATATATATTTACATATGATATGCAACTAGTTAATGTACAAGGAAAACCAAGTTTGTATAACGTGATATGCATGATCTTTTAAGGTCATTTATGTGTTAAAAAAATTTATGAAAGTATATTTCAAAAGATTTATAGCTATTTACCTTTATTCACATAGAAATAAAATATTCTTTAGATTACTATTTTCAATGCAAAAAACCTTTTATTAAATAATGGTCTTTCAATTCAGAAATTCTTGCAAAGTCTAGTATTACAGACAAAAAACTTTTTATTTAGAGTTGTTGGTATATATTGCATAATGATTCAAAATAACAAATGGATGCATTATTTTCTAAATATATAATATGGGCACCTTTTTTCTGCAAGAACATTTTCGGGTTGTACAAACATCAAAGACACACTAGTTCTGACGTCACAATAATTGTTTGGTGACATCATTATTGCCGGAAATTGTATATTTTTTTCTACTCAAAGAAACAGTGGCACACATCTTTTTGATACAGAAAAATGTTGATGTATTGTGTAATCTGTTAAAAATGTGAAAAATATTGGGAAGAATTTGCAGACAGTGCATTAACAAAGCAAATGGCATGCATTGCTAATAACAACGGTTTAAACTTAACATGACCTAATTATTGAACATGTTATTGTTACTGCTGATGTGCAGGAGATATGTCAAGTATGCAGACCTGGGAGAACTATTATTCTCATTCATCAAATTCCAATGGGTGTGCCTGTCTACATGCATTTGATTTCTAAATTCATTTGTTTTGTTCAAATAATTCAATTTTAATGTTTTATTCAAGGGTCCATGCAGTAATGCGCAACTGACATGTAAGTGGAATTTCGAATTAAAGTAGGGCAAAAAAACACCAATGCCTTCCCCAACAACATACTAAATGTGCCTGTCCCAAGCCAGGAAACTGTTATCCAGTGGTTGTCTTGTTTAAATTTGTTTTTCAATTGATTAGGTTGATTGTTTCACATTTTGTATTTTGGGGGACTTTTACAGCATCCATTATGTTGTGGTCTCCAATTTATTATTGAAGACTGTAATGGGACCTGAAGAAGTATAATTTAGACTGTTATTTGGTGGATTACTGTCTCATGGACAATCATGCCACATCTCCTATTTTTATAAAGTGATCATATTCAGAATTCTCCGAAAAATCTTCACTTAATTTTGTTTTTGCTGATAAAAACACCAGATTTTTGATGCTGTTGTGGCATTTGAGCAAAATTTTCCACTGAAGTATAAATTAAATATCAACCTAGTTAGTTTTGCGATATATGGTTTAGAAATTTTTTTGGTAGTGGTCCTTCTATTCAAGGAGCAATCTTTTCTTTAAGCATACATTTTATATGTCATTATATGATACTTTGTTTTATTTGATGTTAGTCTTAACTGTTTGTTTTATTGTTAGATATATGCAGGTTTTTGCCATGATATGGCTGAAATACTGCCAACGTGTCGTTAAACAACAATCAATCAATCTATCCAAGGATAGTTTTTATATGACTTGATGGAATTGAATTTTTATATTGTTGCTGTCATTGTCAACATAAAACTTCCTCTTCAGTACCATTAGTATACTTCTAGAGGCAAGCAATTGCATGACTTTTGCGAAAAGAAACAATTTTTGAGTATAAAACATTGCCTTAGGTGGTACAATAAACATTTATGTAATGCAGGAAAATTTAAAAAATAAATACATAAGCTGGTTTGTGGTGATCCTTGAATTGGAATAAACTGAAATGGAAGGGATTGTCTCCACTGTTTTAATTCTACTTTATAAAGCAAAGCAGGCCTGTTTCAAGGAAACAGCTACAATAAGTATCCAGTTTCTGATTAATGTGAATTCAAAGATTTCCTGGTGAAATGGATGTTTAAAGGAAATATTGGTAAGGGAAAAATTCAGCATCTTCAAAACTATTTTAAGAATTGATTCCCAGAAAATCATATGAATTGATGGACATGATACAAACAGTTGTACAACCACAATTGGCATATAATGAGTTTTCTAACATTTGCTAGATGATCTTACCTTGAAAATATTGAAATATACTATGAAACAAAATAATGACATGAACTATTTTTGCATTGTTATGTGGTCCATAATATGTAACTAAAATTGCCATAGGTTTCATAACGTTATGAATATAGTTCCGTTAAAAGTACATTTCTGTATCGTTACAATGTAAAGGTAAAAATACAGATTCGTTTAATTTGCAAACTTGTTGTGTACATCAATACAGCCAATTTTATAAAACTACGCTTAAAATGTCAGATAAAATACTATCCTTAACTGGATGGAGCAGTGTTCAATCATTCAAAATTCTTACTTTAAAATACAAAGATACAAAAAATACTCAAATTTGAGTAGAGTAACCAGTGAATCTATTATATAAATGATTAAATTGATTGATTGATTGTTGCTTAAGTTCCAGCAGCTATTTCATGCATCTTCAGGACAGAAACATTCTAACAAACAATAAATCAATATGTAGACTGGAAGGAAGGGACCGGTAAGGAGGGACTTTTAGACTGCCACTGGAAAAATTGCTGGTTAGATAGGGGCGGAAATTTAGCCTTGTAACTGGCTGCCTACTGACCAATCAAAATAAGCTGTTACAAGAGGTCTTTAGTGTGCTTAGGACGTGGCATTCCCTAAACACAGGGCGTCTTTAATGTCTCCCTCTGGACGGATTGTGAATTTATACATCCCCCACAACCAGGGACGGCCCTTTAAAAGGACTAGTGCCTCCAGGACAGAGATACCTAGTGCCTATTCTTTCCTGGGCACAAGCTTTGCCCTGAAATTTAGGAAAATAAGTATTGATTTGAAATAACCAGAATTATGTTTAGTCTTTTAAAATCCCAGTTCTGAATTATTGTCTTGATTTGCATTTACTTTTGAGGAAAGATTCTTAGCCATAGTGTATTCTGTAGGTCTATTGATGATTATTCTCATTTTTACAGAACGTTTCTCTTCTTTATTACATTAATGTTCCTTTTTGAATGAACAAGTTTTGATATGACACAAGCAAGAATTTTTTTTTAGAAAACTAGTCCATATAAAAAATTGATGAAAGGTTGTCTGAATAATAGGTTTCATCATATATACTCAGATGTCCTCAGGTATGAACAAAATATGGTTTTAATAACTTTTAATTTTAGAAATTCCCTGGCAATTTTAGCATTTTAATGTGAAAAAATTATTTGTACTGTGTCACCTAAGATAGGAGACAAACATCTTTTACAGAAAATAAGGTTAGTTATTTTTATCTCACATGTGACATAAAGTTGCAGAAGCAATGGATACTGTTTCCAGTGGCTTCAGCTTTAACAATTGAAAACTTTTTGAAAATGTGCATTTTATCTTTGTTGTAGACCCATAACATTTATTATAAAGTGCCACTGATTTGTTGTGCAAATGATCCTTTAGTTTTCCTCTACAAAAGTTTTGTTATTTGGTTCCAATTGGAAATCAAGATGGCCATCATAGATTGACTTGTCTGACATACGACAGCGAGAAAATTCAAATTCCTTGTCATTTTCTTCGTTTGCCATGCCAAGTGAAATGTTTGCTGTGTAAATTGATCTTTAAGGGGGCCTGTACAAAAGGAATCCAAATTAGCAGCAGGACTTAGTTTTAATATTGACATTTTTTAATTTATAAGCATATTGAATTGTTTTGTTGTTTGAATGGTTCTCTTCACATTGCTGTTTTCATGCTGGTCAGAAATTCAAGATCCACCAGAGCAAACAAAGGTTAAGATTGGACCCGTCAAGTAATTTATTTAAAATGTTCTCTTTGTTTTAAACTGCTAGGTGGATTGAGTACTTCTGTCGTTTAAATGCTCCTTGTTAAAAGTCATGTATTATGTAGTGATCAGCCTTTTCTTAGGTTTACATTGGATCCTTTGGTATATTACTGGTAGTTCAAAATCATCTTATCTCAGACTATTCAACTGACACAATTGTTCTGCTGTTTGAATGATCGTTTGACATCATCCACAAAATTATATTTTTGAGATGATTGGAACGTTAAGATAACCTCCTCCCCTAAACATAGTTACCATGGGTTTAATAAAAAAATGTCCAAAGACCTTGTCCTCAGTGCCAATTTGACACCAGACAGACAAGTTCTTTAACAAAAGCTCACAACATGGAATAACCCATGTGGTATCAGTAGAGCAGTACTGGGTAGTTAGAGCCTCTGGATATGCTTTTCTGAGGAAGGAAACATTTCAAGCTAAATTTTGATTTATGGTATTTTCTTTGCATTCGAACTAGTTTGGCATGGGCCTGTGTGGCCAGGTAGTGTAGGTCACTGTGGCCATTTTGAGTGTATGCCTATGTTATTACCATATTAGGAAGGGTGCACTCAGCTCACACATGTGATATTGTTTGTCATTTACCTACACAAGATGGGTATGGGTGGCTGTTCAAATATGACAGACTGCAAGGAATATTGGCTAAAATATTGCTAAAAGTGGTATAAAAAACCAAACTACCAATGCAGCATTGCTGATAGTCTATAATTAAAAGTGCACAGATATTATCTATTTGTTACACTGAATGTCTTAGCTCCCTCATGTGAATGCTGTTATCTTTGTGAACACCCTTTTTATACCCTCAAAGTTCCAGAAAAATAATTAAGAAAAAGTACTTTTAATTTTATTTCTCTTGTCCCATCTTAAGATTGCATAAGGCAAAAAGCAAAGAAGCTGATTTTTTTACAGTTTCTATTATAATATATAAGATTTTTTAACATGTGTTTATTTGTGAAAATGCAAAATTTTAGATTATATAAGTGACATATTTTCTTTGAATAAAATTATATAAACTAGACTTAAGTTTATTTCCCTAAACTTAAAAGGAATGCATTAGTTTTTTGTGATTTTAAAACCATTAAACCTTAGAAACTTGGTTGTGAATTAAAAGTCAATTTGTTTTGACTGTCAAGTAATTAAATACACTTGACTAAGATTTTGAAAAAGAAGATCTTCATTGAAGAAAAAGTAGACTCCGTGAAGGTATATGGTTACGTTATTTTTATTTTGTAAACCACAAAAACCGCAGAATTATAGTTAGTTTAAGTTGAATTTAGTTGTGGAATCCTATTGATGTTCATGGAGGTGAACAAATCTTACAATCTGGGTACTATCTCTTGTTGGGTAGTCATGTGATCAGAACACATTAAAATATGTTATATTTTCAAATTTTATGAATGGAAATGATTTTCATTTACACAAATTTTCATTCATAAAATTTGATATATGCTTACATTTATAATTATGTTGACTGACTTCATATTTAAGTTGGGAAATTTCAACTTCAAAGTTATGGATCTTGGTTAATTGGGTATATGAGAAATTAAGTTTTGATTCTCTATGTCCAATTAAAAAAAATGCTGTAGGTATGGAACCAAAAAGAATAGCTTAAATATACATTACTGTAGTTATGAACTTTTAGAAAATTGAGATTTTTTAGCATATTTAAGTAAATTGCAAGATCAATACAATAGTTTAAGATATTTCCAAGAAAAAAATGAAATAATCTTGTTAGCCATAAAGCTGTTTTAAATTTAAATATACTTTTCTAGTCATTCATCTTCCCCCTTGATAAAATTCATGTTTTGTATAAAGGAATTTGAAGTATTTGTGTCAGTGGCACATGACATATAGGAAAGAGAAATTTACCTGGTGACATGTAGGAGTTGAGATGGAATATCCAAAGGAAAATCACTGGGAACAGAAAGTTAACAAGTGATTTTCTGTAAGTATTAATGTTTAAAAAATTTATCAATTATAATTTTATCATAAAAATTTAAACATATCAAATAATATGATGATGAAGTTTTCCATTATCATTTTTTTTAATGTTTTTATTTATATTTTAATTTAAAAATATTTTTGCCAAATGTTTTAGATGCATAAAAAAAGAAATTGTTGATAGATTCATGAAAGTATATTTAATGCAACATGATGAGTGATATTTTTTTAACTATTTCAACACTTCACTCAAGTTACCTCCCTTGAAAGGTTATATAGAAAAATTGACTTGACTTTCTGCATAGCACTGTCAGCAAGTTTGATAGAAAGCATCTTCCAAAGTCAAGGGTATTCTGTCCACAATGATCTCAACAGTAAACTGAGATTACCCAATTGGCTTTTGAAGAAACTTGTCACAGTGAAGGATTATTAACTTTCACTTTCTGTTTCTTTTATTAGAACCTCCATCAGAAAATAACTGACATTTATTTTAAAATGTACTTGACAGTAATTTTGACCTATGGAGAGTAAAGCTGTTTATTGAATAGGAGGTGTTGATTTTTGGCTTTTAATTCATGAGAGAATTACCTGCAGAATGAAAATTCACACAGTTTAGTTTATACATTAATATTTGCTTTTAATTCATATACATTTCACAACTGTTTCTATATTCTCTAAAATTCAGTGATGATTACATTTCATTATTTAGTGAATTTTAGCAGTCCATATTTGTCTGTTTTGATTCTACATTTATATACTGGTATTTGGCTTCAGATTGGCATTATCAGCTATTTCTCATGGTATGCAAAATTATCCCTGGTTAAGTTTCTGACTTAAATATTCATAGGTAGGATATCATCGCTGGCAGCTTCAAACATTCTAAGAAATTTTACCATCAGTGAAAATTTACTTTCCAGTATGGTTCAAATGCTGGGTTCATTGGACCATTGATATGTCATTTAACATTCTAGGAAATATAAAAATTCAAATATAATCTGTCAAAACTAAAACCCACATTCTCAACGTCATCTAGTCAAGTAGCTGTCATCGAAGCAGCAACGTGTGCTGCCTAGCAGTAACTTCCACTGTAGAACAACATGGAATGATGAAGTAATGACCAAATCCTTACAAGTCCCCTTGACTCAGTGACCCACTGGCAACAAGCCCTGCTGCAGTGTGTAGAGGTAGACCCGGGTCATGACATTCACTTCACGCACTGCTCGGCACAGTGGCTCTTAAAAGCACCATTGTAGCCCAAAAATTTCAGAAAGTTACAGAAAGTGAGCAAAACACCAACTTTGAATAATGACACTACATCAAGTCTACTAAGTCACAGCAATAAAACCACGTCACCAGCACAATTTATACCAACAATTACCAACACCCAAAGTTACATCAATACCACTAGTTCCATTAGGGAGCGTCCAAGCATTAGTTTGCTGTGTAGGACATAAAACACCATCAACAACCACTTCAAAAACTAATACGCTATAGATTTGACATTGTTGTCAGAACTTTGAAACTGATATTTTTTTTTTGCACTTTCAATTAATCTACTCCAAATTAAAACTAATTTAGCATTACATACCATCTCATAGATCAGTAAGGATGTACTGTGTTTAGTAAGATGTTGATTTTAACATACAAAGCTTGCTTTCAGTTGAATGTGAACATTAAGTGAGGAAATACCTCTTGTATGTGTATTTGATTGAGTAGAATTATTATTGTTCAGATACATTTCTGGGTATATTGAGCTTTCTGGTATTAGTTTAAGTACAGACAACATGAACTAATAATATGCAGCAAAATTCGAAACTACTGTCTGTAAACATCACTTCATGGAATGCCTTTTTCAAAAGTGAAAGGTGTTTTCATTTTTTAATCTCAATAAAATTTGGCAAATAGATGCATCTAAGGGAGTCTTGACAGAAACTTTTTGAGTTATTATATTCTATATAATGGTAAACTAACCTGGAGCACAAAAAAGTCTTTATAGGATTTACAATATAAAAGGTAGATAACTCTTTTGGTTGGGATTTACAAAAAGCCCTGTAGAATGCCCATAGAGTAAAATATAACTTAAATGAAGTTGCAAAATTTTTTTCTTCTCAATGCAACAAAATATACAACTAAATGGTTGATATTTTGAAAATTTATTATTTTATAAGACATACAAATTTCAATGAGAAATTCCACACCTAAAACAGTGGTGAGGGCAGTACTTTTATTTTAATATTTTATTGGACGCCTCACTTGATTCTACTTCTTGACAAAACATAGGTAAAATATTCCTGAGATAAATGTTTGAAATTTCCAAAAAGCTATTCTACAGAGTAAGGTTTACAGACAGCAGATGCATGTAATAAGATTTTTGAAGTAAAACATTCACTAAGAACATTTGTTTAACTTATTGTATGTCTTCAGATCAAGTGAAGTAAATCATTCTTTTGGTCACCAAGGGAAAAAAACAAAATGCAAATCAAATCAGGTCAGATCCTTTAAAATTTAGTGTGCACTAGTTGCAAGTAATATGTCTGTCTACAGTAACACATCTAGTGCATTTTAAAGAGATATAATAAAAGGGAAAAGTTGTTAAGATCAAAGTCATGTGACAAGTGGGTGTCAACTGACCTGTTCTTATGTTATTTTGGGAGTATAAAACATCAAGTGATTCATTACCTACAAGACATATAAAAGGTAGACTGAATTACATCTATCATTATACAAGTAGGTCTGTCTTTTGTAATGGGACATATTTCTCAGGTTTCACCTCAGAGAAAACTATGTACCATATAATAAACTCTAACCCACATAGCTACCTTACTTTTTCCAGTTTAGGTGGGTGGATATAAATTTTCTGGGGAATGCTTTCTTTTTTTTGTTGTCAAAAGCAGACTGATTAGCTATTCTGAAGGTATATGATCAAATTTTAGTGTTTTAGGTACAAGAAAATTTTCTCTATAAATCTGGCATTTGGTGGGAATTTTAAATAGATGTATTGTGAATGTCCTGTTGTCTGAAATAAACATTTTTGACCTACTTTTAAGTTAATGACTGTTATTATAGAACTAGTGAACTACCAGTCTGCTATCAATCATTTTACTGCAAAAATCTCATATGCAACCAGTTATGTTGATAAGGAACCAAAATATTTCTGAAGTTTTTTATTAGATTTTTAACTGTAACAACACAGGATGCAGCAGATTATAAGAAGTATATATATATTTTGACTTTTATAGGTCAGACAGTGTGTCACTATACTACAACCTGTTAAAATAGTTTGGGTTGTAGATGGGCAATCAATATAATTATACAGTATGCTATCAACTTCATATTATGATCTGTTATTGTTATTTATTTGAAGTATTTAGCTGAATATTCAAGATTACTGCTGTAATTATATTCTTCAGTTTTTTTATGGTGTGTAATTATCTAGTTATTGTATGTTTTTAAGGCTGCCTCATCAGAACCCTTACTTCCGCTTCTCTCCACTAATGAGGCATTACCCTTCATCTATTGCTGATAGAGAATTTTTTTGTAGGTTTGAGTTCAAACAGAATTGTATGTTTTTCAGTTACAAAGCAACAGAATGAAAGATTAACAGACAGGCGTGGTCTATATTCCATAATTATTGATGTGAGTTCTAAATGCTGACTTTTAGCCCTGGAGAAAGATTTAATTTGCCATATAATATTTACCAAAGAAAAGTTAAGGGAGACTTGCAGTTTAGGTCCCCTGACCAAAAGGATCACATTAGCAATACTCATCAGTCTGTTGCTGTTTTCTTACATTTTTATCTCCTCATCTGAACCCATTGGAATTACCTTTTAATCATTCTCTTTCAGATTTTTATTCAAGATCCGATTGCTGACTTTATAAAATATAATGCTCTAAAAATGATCTCTTACACAACAACAGTTGGAACCAAACTAGGATGCAGTGATCCATAGGTGCTTGTAGTTTATATTTCACCCATTAAGATGGCTGTCATTCTAAATATCTAAACAATCTCGTAAACAGAAGTAATAACACAAATAAATACTAGATTTTGCTTTTTATGATACTCTAACCCTGCTGTACTTATCATACTAAGATGGCTGCCAAAGACACTCTAACCCTGCTGTACTTATCATACTAAGATGACTGCCAAAGATACTCTAACCCTGCTGTACTTATCATACTAAGATGGCTGCCAAAGATACTCTAACCCTGCTGTACTTATCATACTAAGATGACTGCCAAATCTTAAAATTAACTTTTGGATGTGATTTCGCTGATCATTTTATATTAATATTTCTTTATTGTCACAAAATGGCTAGTTCAGACTCTATGTGTTATTAGAAGAGGATGATATTCCAGTGTTTTTAGCAGCAGTGAAAATGTTGTGAAAAAAAAACCATATATTGGTATTTTAATCACCATTTTTCAATTCTGTTCAGGGTGGTTCCATCATTTGGAATTGTATCACAAAAATATTCTACACTGGACTCCACCCAGTAAAGACACTTTACAATTGTCTGTAAAATGTATTTTTACACAGAAAATGTGATAATATTTTAATTCTCCACTTCAGATGGTAGTGCCTCTCTGGCTACCAAACTGACTTGAGCTTTTAAACCCCGACTTTCCTTTATTGGGTTATTCTATCCCCAACCCAAAGGAGAATGGGGTTAACTGTAACTGTGTCTGTCATTACATCATTTTGTCAATCAGTCAAATTTTTTGGCCATTTCCCAAGCTTCTTTAAATCACAGCTTCCTGTTTATTAGAAGTTTAGCTTCATATTTGTGTTTTCTGTCATGGGATTATCTGACAACCACTGTTTGCCATGGAAGTGGGCTCACAGATTACTGCTATAATGCAGGCATTATAAAAAGGTGCTGTCTTTAAGGTCAAATCCATTGCTTGAGTTCATTTATGAGAGTGTAGAAAGCTGTAAATAAACTTATTTACTATAATATTGCATAGTTTCAAATTTTTTGGAATGCCATATTCAGAATGATTACCATGACAAAGAAATACATAAAGAACCATTTTAGCTTTATTTGGTTGCTAAAAATAGAACAAGCATGCCTTGAAGCTTGTCTGTGTAGTTTAAAATCATGATTTAGGTACAAGTTTGTCACATTTATATTACAGATATATAACAATTTATCTATCCTCAATGAAAATTAATGATAAGGATAAAAAAGAGATTTGTTCTGGACATTTGCCATTTGGTTGGTCAACAAACTTACCAATTTACAAGATACTCTACTCTTGTACTCTGAGTTGGCATATGGCCAGAATGTTTTTAGAGAAAATGGAGGTCCAGAAATGAGGTCAAAAATGAAAATCTAGTAATAAGGCATTATTTACTAATTATTGCTATGAGGGGACAATCCAAGAATTGGATGGGGCTTTGCAATTCTATAAATTGTTTCTGTATCCAAAAAAGCAACAAAAAATAAAACAAAACAAAAATTAGGCATAGTTTATTTTTTTATATTAGGCCATAATGAAAAAAATTCTAGATTCTTAACTTTTCAAAATAACGTTTACAACAACATTTTAACACACCATTATTGATTTTTTTCATATCCTAGTTTTATATTTCATTCATGTAATGGTAGCAAAAATTATGAATGAGATACTTTATTAATTGTTAATAGGCAACTGAAGTAATGACTCAGCCCTCTGATTAATGAATTAATGAGGTGTTAACAATGATGCAGATTATAATTACAGCTATTAGTACTAGCTAGTATTTATGGTGTACTGGTATGTTGTTGATATAAAAGTAGGCAGATTTCATGATCATAGAGATGAGAAAATAATCATGTAAAAACTATTTGAGATCAGAGTTTTGAGGAGAATGAGTTTGCTTGAGGAAAAAGTCATGAATGTAAGAAATTTTTTTACTAAAAGTGAATGAACAAAAATGTTTTTGACTCTTTCTGTTTATTTGTTTCAGACTTCAAAATGACAAACAAAAATCAATTTATTGAAAGATTTTAAGTAAAACAGAGACACATATCTTCATACATTAACCTATAATGTGAATTAATGGTCATAACTATTATTTTATCCAGTCTGATTTAACACACTATATAATAAGTGTAGTAGGTCCCTTGTGATTTGACCAGTCTACTGATGGAAGGTGTTTCCGCTGGTTTTATGCTTACTTTACAAATGCACCTGTTTTTCATTCAATAGGTTGATAAACTCTTCCAGCTTCCATCCAGTAGGTGTTTACATTGTCAAACTCGCAATGAAAATAGGCGCACAGCAATGTCGGAATTGATGTAATCCAATTGGATGTAATCTACATTCCAAAAAGCATTAATAAGGTTTTTTTTTTAAAAGTCTCTCATTCTTAAAAATAATCTTTTAAATAAGATAAATTCCATGTTTGTAGGATATTCTACTTGTCACTTTTTTACATTGGAATATGAAAAAAATATGAATGCATATTATAGCATCAGTAATAGCCATTGTATTTGGACACAGTAGGAAGAAACAATTAGCCTATTGTAATCCCCATTAGCACCCTTTTCACTGTATCATACAATTATATTGGTCAAGTGTGTAATGGTGTACTATATAGGTCAAAGGCAGGCTATCTGTTACAAGGAGTGGAGAAAAGTTTGGACTTCACTGATCAATATTTTACTTATTTGCATTTATTTTTGATCATCAGTAAGACCATCACTTTCAAAATCAGAGCAAAAATTCACAAAAATGGATTTAAGCAGTTTGATGGTGTGTTGGAGAACACTGAGTAATTGGATCCCTTGTTAATTACAGATCATGACACCTATGGACTCTCAGTTGATTGTCCTGATTATGTTGAAGATTAGGATGAAGGAAAAGCAACTTGACTCTGTCAGCCACCATAGTTTTCTTCAATAATTAAGTATTTCCTGTGTCTGAGAGGGGTGGATAATTCAAAATGGATGACAGGTATGGTGTAATCTTGTGTCAAATTTTGTGACTTTTCTTCCCTAGACAGATGTAAATGATTAGAGACAGACAGGTGTTTTGAAAAACTAGTGGCTCTTCACTGTTCACTCTGGAAAGTCTTTTTAAGGGACTATTCATGACATTTCAGGTAAAACCTAAGAAGTTTTAAAAGTGTCAGACATTAATTTCGAGAAATACCTTAAAGCTAGTCTCACTTTTTAGACATAAATTAGGTGTCATGGATACCACCTTTGTTAAGAATTTCACAGAAATTATGGCTGGTTCAACTTTTGAAAATTCTTGCATTACCTTATTACTAAGAATCTATGGATTGAAAGAAACCTTTGCATTAAAATACATTAATATTTTAAGAAATTATGTCAAATAAAATTTCACATGTTATCTAAATATTGAGGTCATAGAAAGTTAAGTTTTGTGTATATTTATGAATGAAAGTGATTTCATTGATAAAACAACATCCTTCCTGAAAGTTGTCATTGATGATCTCAGATGATCTCCAGGAAAAGTTTGTTTGTCACATAATGAAGACTTAATTTGTAAAGAAGCTATGAAGTATACCTTGCTTGAAATTCAACAGATTTTAATATAAATGCATGTGATTGGAACACAAAAAAATGTCAACAAAGGTTTACATTTAAGTTTGAGGAAAAATTCATTTGAATATGTGCTGACTTGTATAGAATTAAGTAGATAAGATTACTTATTTACATCTATTTGACATCAGTGGTATTGAATAGGGATCAATTGAAAGGCATTATAATTTGATAATAATTTATAGTCTGGGATATAAAACTTTGAGTATTCTGAATAAGAATTAGCAGTTCTTTAATAATGAAAGTTTGGTACTGTTCATAGAAATTTATTGAAACAAATTTGAAGTGTAAGATAAACAAATTTAAAATTATTTTATTTTAATAAGTTTAATTTGTGATATTTTCCATTAAAATGTTAATATTAGGTCCTGAACTATACTTGGAAAATTTTTTTAAAATTTTATTTTTCCTTTAAATATTAAATAATAACAAAGAGCAAGTCCCAGTGTCTAAGTGGTCTAAAAATGAAAATTTATCTTTCGAGGCTAACATTTATAAGTAGCTATTTCCTGAAGCTGAATGCAGCAAAAACTTGTCTATAATTATATAAGTTATCAATGTTGTTTTATTTTCTTTCTCTCTCATGAAATTACAATAAAAAATGGGATGGAAAAAGAAATATGTCTGTCATATAAAGACAATATTTATCTCTCAGTGATCATGAGGTTGCTGCATGACCTAAAGGTTAAAACAAATTTGACCTAGTAGCCCTTATCTATCAGTAGTCAAACTTGAATCTGAGCCAAAATTTGATGGAGGATAATAAAAAGTCATAAAAAAGAAAAATCATAAATTACAGTACAATATTTTGTCCTAAAATCCATATATTTCTGAAAAAGATGAATGTGAACTCCCTCACAAATAACTTGACCTAGTTTAACAACCTACTACAATGTGTGTATGCATCTTGTTCATTGATTTACTGTATTAAAGAATTCCTTTCTATTTATAGCAATCATTCTGAAGCATGTTGTGTCTGTTAGAGAGGAAACCCTCACCCTGGGAGATCTGACCCACAAGTAAGATAATACTTCTTAAACTGTTTTTATGAATGAATTGCCATAGTTTTGTACTTATCTTTTTTTCATTGATAAAATTTTCTGATAGTAAATGTTTTGCCTACAAATACACTTTTTGTAATTGAGATACTCACATCTCTTGTGTAAACTAATGTGAAATTATCGGATTGAACAGTATAGATATGATAACTGTTTGCTGTGTAAATGATTAAGTTTTAATTTAATATATTTCCTGTTCCTTAGTAACAGACTCTTACACTTGTTAAAGGTAAGAAACTTGTCCATAATCTAATAAAATTAATTTACATAAATTATTTCAGTCACATGTAGAAATTATTAGATAATATTACTATAATTAACTGTTCTTGTTAAATTATAAGAAAATACCAATAGTCCCCAAAATCATTATCATTATAAAAACATTTTTGTTCCCACATATACAAAAGTCCCTCAAAGTAATTTAGCACACCCCCCTAAATTTCTGATGTACTCTTAGTGAAGATATATAATTATACCTTGATTATAACGCCTCACCTTAAAACAAACAAATGAGTCGACCGAATAAATCATAATATCAGGACTTGGTTTTGTGTATAACTTATAATATCCCCCCCGTTTTTGTAATTTTTTTTTAAATTTGCAACCAAAGTCATTGAAGACAGTAGTAATGTTTAAGACATAAAATGTCACCCCAAAACTGGAAATTGTCCTGCAAAAGTACGATTTTATTCTGAAAGTCAACAACCTGTGGTTTTGGAGAAAATTCATAATATATTTCTGTTCTGACTGAAAGTCCCCTGTTATATCTTTTCTTCAGTCAATATTACATATGTGCACTGGAATCTAAAGGCAATGAAGTTGTTCATACTTTTTGAAAAAAATGCCCACATTTGTTTATAAACACCTAATAAAGTTTTCTTCTATATCGAGCCAAACCCAGAATGCATAGTGCTAATGCATGTGACTCTTTGCATGATTAATAAGGTTAAATATTCATTTGAGTTAAACATCAAAAATAGTTGTAAATATTCTCCCTTTGAAAAACTGACAACTATTCATATTCATATGAAGTATAGTTTTCAAATATTTTCTGCTTCAATCAATAAATAAAGGCTTATTATTAATTATATAATACTTGTATGCTGTAACATTTGCTACTTGAATAATCATTAATTTTTTATGATCAAAAATCATCTGTTGAAAAATATGACACTAGATTCATTTGTTTTCAGTCATGTCAAATAAGATATTCTACTAAATATTTAATGCTAGCAGTAGTATGGTGTTTATAGATGTGTTTCGGCTGACAACCAAAACTAAAATATGTAGTCACTAGGTAGGTAAGAGATTAAGTTCCCCCCAAAAATTTATTGAAGAAGTTTTATTCTTATCATGGTCCCCTTATGGATTTCAAACATTATAAACTGATTGCTTACTGCAAATATATAAAACAGGAATTTAAGTCTCCTGTTAAAAAGTGTAAGGCCTCGCCCCGGTCAGAGATGCAAAGACAATATCTCAAACAAATAATTAAATTAAATACATATATAGAATATCAAACTTTTACATATCTATGATCTGTTAACAAAACGTATGCTGTAGTCCACTCAATGAAAAACATGATTTTATTAATGTACCAATAAACTTTGCAAAAAAAAAATATGGGTAGGCACAACAAATAAATGTTTGTTAGCTATGTTCAACATACTATAATACTCTATGTCAGAGTTTGTTGAAACGGGTAAAAATGTTATGAAAGAAAAACTGTCTGTCGTATTCTTATAATGTAGTGTTTATTTTGTAGATTGAAAAATGTGCAAATAAGTTGCAATAACACTTTTAAGCAATCACGATGTATTTTAAGCTGCGTCAAGTTTTAAATTCTCTACAGGGATTTTACATTGTAAAGTCAGCCATTTGTTTGCCGGAAGTGGCTCTTTGCACGCGCTAGCTTGAGACCGGGAGTACACATTGTCAAAGCTGCATAATAATGTAGTAATAAAATTTGAATAGGATAACTTGTAAAAATCGTTTGAGGTGCACCTGAATGGAAATTTAAGAGTGATTCTTCTTATATGAATTGCAAGAGAAGGTCCGAAAAAAAAAAATGTGCACATTTTTTATAATTACATAATTATGTTATCTAGGTCAAACTTAAGTGCTCCCACCAAAAACGAAGATGGCCGACCCTCAATGTTAAATCTCCGTAGAGAAATTCAGGGGCAGATAATAGAAAGTAAAACATTATTTCATAGCGTAAAACATAAACTGTTAATTGTGGGGTAATTCTTTCTTTCGATTAAAAATAAATACAAAGGCAGAAACGCACAAATATTTTTATAAAGCTCAAAAATAACACTCCACAAAAGCCTGACATGAGTATAATATTTCTGGGGGAGTAATATTGTCAAGGGTTACAAATGCAACCAACAAAAAAACATCTGTTTTTTGAAAAGTTAGCAATTCACAAAATATCTGAAGCATGTTCATTAGTTCATCGTATTAAAAATCTTTTTGTTAAATCTTGCCCCCCCCCCTCCAAAAAAAACCCCCATAACTACAAAAATTGAAATTCTGTAATGAAAATTTTTTTGCATATTCATAATTATCACTTAAAACAAAAATATATCATCCATTTATGTATACCCAAAAGAGTTGGATGTTTATAATCTAGTCAATTTACGGAAGTTATATTCAGAAATTAACAAGTTTTAAATTTCTTAAAAATAGAACAAGTGTTTGACAATATGTATTGTCACCATATAATAATATTGATAAGACAGCTGAATAATTATCTTCCCTGTATCTTTCAAATCTGAAACCTCATTGAGGAACTTCTATATATTATAGTAAAAACAGTGATACTGTGCACATACTTCAACAACTATTCCTCTTTTGGTTTCTAAATTACTTCTAATGTATTTGATTAAAATTAATATATCAGTTTTCTTTCAGCTCTTTTATAACCATGGTCAGACCTTTTAAATTTAAACTGCACAAGTGTGACTTTATCTATCTCTCTTCTTTACCTATTTTCTAAAGGTAAATTATCTTAGAAGCTAAAATTTTCAGCTACAATTGAAGAAATTTTTTTAACTGGATGAGAAACTGAAGTATGGATACAAAATCAATATTTGCTCCATAAATTATTTTTCTAGAACAAACAGCACTTTTCTAGAGAATTATTCTTCCTGGTCTAAATTTCAAAAATAACAAGACATACTGTGTGCAAAACTCACAAAGGATACCCCCCCCTCCCCTATCACTTAAGTTGAATTATCTGCCCTTGGAATAAAGCACGATGAATGATCTTCCCATATGCAAATC
>JAULBM010335396.1:0-12823 GCA_032357055.1 Geukensia granosissima
ACACACTTTTACTCTTGAAAATAAATTAGCACGAATAAAAAACCCCCATGGAGATTTTGAAAAGTTGGCAGGTATGAAGTACTTTTTGACCACATATGAAATTTGTAAAATGGTTAAAAATTATGGATAAATGCTCTTCCTTTACTGCAATATAGGCATTTGTCATTGCCCCAAGACCATAGGATCTTTATTTAGCCCTCCCAGTAGGTAAGTTGACTGCTTGATTTAACTGGAAAATAAAATAAAAGACATATTGAGTGTTTTTCCAATTATAATTTTTTTGCAGAAAAACTAAGGTTTCATACTGAATATACTAGGTTAACAATGAAAATCTGAGCAAATCTACCACTGGATTTTATAATTTTATTTGTTTTTCAGTAGATTTATAATTATGTGGTGGAAATATTTCTAAATAATAGAATTTTGACTATTGTATTTAAAATTTTTGAAGATCTGTTACTGGTGCATCATTATTTTGCATCCCTCAAAGTCATTCATTGATTCTCAAATTTACAACAAATTCCAACAATGAAATCACGTTTTCGAACGTTTTATGGACTTTTTTGCAGAAAAAAAAAGGCAATTGAGCGTAAGGTGCTTTCACTTGCAATAAATACAAATTGCTTGGCCTTAAAACTAGAATGGAATGTCAACACCACATTGGGAGCCAATAAAAGCTGTGTGCACACTATGTACTACTTTTCTGCCTTTGAGAATTCATAGGTAAAATGGGGATAGGAAAACATGCATTCTTTGGCACTGATCAATACCTTTACAAATCTCATGCTGGGTGACTGTGTGAACCGGCAAACAACTATTTTCTGTCTTTGCAAAAAGCAAAAATGACGTCATAGCGGACTTCACGCGCGATATGTAAACAAATAAAATAACCGACCGATTTTAGGTTATGACCGATTTTAGGTGGTGGGAGGATACCTCTTGAGTGCGCATTACAACCTAAGCGACCCTTTATTATATAGAATATACATGCGCGATTAAATTTGTATTTAATTGTCTAGGTCAGTTTTATCCATATAAAATGATTTACAAGGCCAACGTTTACCGATGTTAAACAGATACGCTGAATTTTGATATGTTTCAATCAGCGACGTCTATTTAGTAACATTAGAATTAAAAAAACACCACGAGAAACCCGAGATCCAAACATAGTAATATGAAATACTCATATCCAACCGAACAAAAAAGTCAATCAGATCCAGCTATGCCATCTGCAATAGCAATAAAGCCTACTCAGTTATTTCAGGGGTTAAGAATTTAAATTATTCCTGGAAATTTCTGTAAAAAATAGGCGGTAAAATTCATACCAGACTTGTCTGGTGATAACATCTATCCAAAATTTGAATTTTCAGGACTTATTTGGATTTTAGATTTTCGTTCGATTTTCTGTTTGAATTTCAAATTAATCCATATTTATCACTTTATTTTTTCCAATAATCGATTTAAAGACATAGATTTGGCAACCGTCCTTAGAATAAATAATGTAATATTTTTGTTTCCAGCATTTTGACAAAAGTAGTTTTTTTTTCTCAGAAATATAGGAAAATTAACCACGAATTAATTTTTTTAACATAAGCAAAGAAAAACTGCGACCACAAATGTCATGTTTACCAAGAGTGCTTTATTCAGGTGATATTAAGATATTAAAGTATTAGTTAACAGGAAGTTGATGTCGAAATATCAATGGGTACGTGCCCCTCTCTAAAAGGAATTCGAAGAAACAAAAGGTGCAGACAGAACACATTTACTTTGGTGATTATATTATATTAAAGCAAATTTTACCTTGTTCTTAAACTTGGTTAAGAACTGTGCAAAACCCAATTAAACACTCAATCCAATTGGACGTGTTTTCATTGACACCGTAGTTAAGGAAAACTTGGTTTCCTGGTCGGTTTGCTTTTGAGGTCGATACTTTTTTGTATAATGTATTTAAATTGTATTTGTTGTTGGTTTTCAGTATCGATCTTAAGTGTTAAATCCATTTCAACATTTCAACCGATTTTTATCGCGTGTTTCCATTGCTATCCAAGGTGAGGATGAGGGTTGAGCGCTCACAAACTGGTTTAACCCCGCCACATACTTAATGTGCCTGTCGCAAGCCAGGAACCTATGGTTCAGTGGTTGTCGTTATTTGAATAGTCATTTATTGTTACATGTATTCGTTAACGATTTTGACAATAGATTAGGTCGATTGTCGTGTTCTGTGAATAGTTTTAGATTTTGTATATTTGGAGACTTTTACAGCTTTCCATAAAGGTATGGACTCCGGTTCATTACTAAAATCCGTAATGCGACCTGTAGAAGCTTAATTTCTGCTGTCTCATATACAGTCATGCATCAACTCCTATATATGAGAAAACACATTCAAAAGAAAATATAGAATTGATATAAAAATAGGAGTCTGTCTCATACCAATCGCCATTTTAAATCAGGCAGGTACTACCGAAGAAGAGAATTTGTTTCTCGAAATATTTAGTATTATTTTATTTGTATTTGTATTTTATTTTGCGTCGTTGTACATTTTCTAGACGTTTATATATATATATATATATATAGGAGTGGGAACAGGTGTTCCGGAAACTGTATGAATAAATAACCATTATTATATACTTGACATGAATTAATATCTTAAATTTACAAATCTCCATTAACACATAGTTGCAAAAGTACAGGCAGGCTTTCTAAATTATGGCCAAAGAGACAACATATTTGTTCAGTGTGGTGGACGAGTTTTCCAGCAGATGATCATTATTCCAATGGACACAAATTATGCTCTTCTCCTCGCTGATCTATTTCGTCAGTCGTTGGAGGCTGACTTTCTTCAAAAGCTGACACAGAAAAAAAGTAAGACAAAACCCTTAATTTCAGCTTCCGTTATAAAATGATATTCTCTCGCTAAACAATGCACGATTCGGTGATTATCCTTACCTCATTAAGACACAATAGACACTCCCAATTCTGTCTCATACCTTGATTTTCATCTCGATTAAACCAAGGATGAAGGCTTCACACAAAACAATATGACAAACGTGATGACTTCAGTTTTCCAATAGTCAATGTCCCATTTATTGGCAGTAACATTCCATCTGCCCCGGCGTATGCATCTCCAAGCTAATACGTTTTTCAAGAGCATGTGTCCAATACAACAATTTTTATATCCATTTCACAGATGAAGACGGACCTTTTCTTGTGACGTTGTTGAGAAAACCAAACACAGACTGGTCGCTTTCTTCGCCTGGAGCTTTTGATCCCATGAAATTTTCCCCTTTACACTGGATTTACCAATACCGGATTGGAAAAAGAACAATACGACGGGTGTCTTGAAAGAGGCAGGAACTTCTTAGCTTTCGGACCACCTGAGTTCACCGCCGGTTTTTATGCCCCCGCGAAAAATTGTCAGGGGCATATATATACCCCTGTCAATTCGTTCGTTCGTCCGTTCGTCCTCCGTCCAGATTAAACATGTCACTGCTCCGCCTCCTCGAACAGTTTTTATAGTACATCTGAAAATTTTTGCAGGATGTTTCTACATATGATTAAGAATTGCAGGGCCAAACGATTACGATTTACGTGAAATATTACCGAAATTCTTGATAGTTACGTACACTTTGTCAATTTTACAGTACTCAGAAATATATGGATCGTGGCTTCTCCGGCTATCTCCCCGACCAGTTTTTGTAGCATAACTTATATATCCCAGAAATTATTTCTAGATATCCCATATCCCTAAAAATGTTCACGGTTGAAATATCTCATATCCAATTAAGTAAATGGTTTAATTATCCCGTATCACTAAAAGTAAAATGGATGTTTTAAAAAAAATGACACTTCTGCAACCCTTTGTTACAAAGCAGATGATTGGCTATTCAAAATTTATTAAGCATATGCAAAATTACTTAAGGCTTGGCAAAACTACTTCAGGCTGGGCATAAATAGTTTTGTCTAGGCATAAATAGTTTTGCCTAGGCATAAATACTTAAGGCTAGGCATAAATAGTTTTGCCTGGCCATAACTTTATTTTAGGCTAGGCATAAATATTTAAGGCTGGGCAGAACGTTTTATTTTTGACGATAATATCGCGCCATAGATAACAACAAAAACTTGTATCTTAAGGATAGATGATTATAATATCTAAGTAGTAAGAAAAACGCGTGGTGTGACACATCTTATAATTATGATTGCAAACTTGAGAAAAATAAACCATGTATAATATTTTAAGCACATGATCAATGGAAATTTTCAGTAAATTTCAATATTCCCGTCAGCTGACAACATTAATTTGTTGTAGGACGTTAATAACGTTCACCCTCACGCTGCGGATTGAGTAAAAAGGAATTCGATGATACCAAAGGGGCAGACAGAAATCGTTAAGTCGGAAGACAGACATAATCATGGCCAACAATCACATAACACACAACAATACACTGAAAACTAAAGCCGAAGTAACACGAACCCTACAAAAACCAGGGTGAGTTCAGGTGCTCCCGAACGCTTTAATAATAACATTTTTTTTCTATATTCTACGCGACCGTCTGGCCCTTTACCATCTTAAAATATTAATTCAAATAAAAAAATCATACAAACCACACCCTGACATTAATTTTTCTTCCTCAATCTCAAGAAATTTTATTGAAACTTAAAAATAACTTTGTCCGCAGGACCGTCCGATTTGGATCATTTGATTGCGGTGGAGGATGTTCACTTTTCACTGTCCATCTGGCTTAAAGGAACTGAAATGGACTTATAGTTTATAACTGTTTTCCTTGTAAAACATTCATTTAATTGATATTTTTATTCCTTTTTTCATATTATGTTTCGCGGTGTAATTTAAAAAGATTATTTTTGTACGCACGTGATAGTGTGCGTTAATTACATCACTGCTATAGTTCAAACCTAAAACATAACTTGCTGGTGGAATATGTACTAAGTATTGTGCTACATTTAATAATTTGACTGTTTTTTCTCACTGAATTTACATTCCTTTTTGTAGTCAGTCAAGTTCTAGGTTTTGGGTTGATGGATGCTGAGGCTATGGTGAGCAGATCAGTATCATGGACCTCTGTCCCTACACAGACAGCATGTTCTTCTTTAACATTTACTGGTTCCGGGTATGTATTATAATTATTCAAAGCTTGTAAAGGGGATCTGAGTTTTATTTTAGTTTCACAAATTGTTATGCAATTTTTACGCCGTTCAACCAGTTTTTCAAAAGTGCTTAACAACCCGCGTGATATGATTATCAACGTCACATGCAGTATAGCAAAATTCGATTAACGACGTCATAATTTTATAGATGAGCGTTAAAATCAATATTTTAACTTAGAGCGGCAACATCAGTCCATTAAAGAAGTATAGAGACAAAATCTTACATTGATAAAACATTGATAGTCGTATTTCTCATTGGTAAAACATTCAAATTTCTCCCCAAGATTTCACTATCTCGGTTCTCAATTAATTAAAATATAATGAATAACTCCGGTCGTTGACCCGTGAATAATCCTGCCGCAGCATTATAAGGTTTTTATTTTGTGACGTTGCTAGTTTCGGAAAGTCCACGCACTAAAGGAACGATTCTCAAACTTGCATCAAAATCCACGCACTAATGGAACAGTTATCAAGCTTGCGTTAACTGAGAAATGATGTCTATGTACAAGAAGTTGTCTCTTTTTGAAAGCTTTTAGTTCTTTTTATGTTATTTATTTAATTCTTTAAAAATTGAGTGATTACAAACCAACATTTTCTTTTTAGAAATATCAATCTCAAAACCCCAATAAAATGTTTTTAAAAACAAAATCTGGCATGTACCACCCACTTCCTTCAATGGACACCCTAATATAACACGTAAACTGGCCAAAAACTTATATTTTTCAGATCTACAACCAATTCATTGTGGTCCAGTGACAGTAGAACTGTCTCTCAATCTGACTGCAGTACAGCTACAGTTACCTATCTGGAACACGTGACGGTCGATATCACATTTTCTTATTCTCGATATAGAGGCACAACATACATATATCTAGTATCTCCGTCAGGAACGGAATCTCGTCTGTTAACCTACAGATATGATGATGCGATTATTTATTCGTCCTCTGGATCAAAAACATGGACATTTATGTCAGTTCATTTTTGGCGGGAGTCTCCATTGGGAACATGGACGCTGAAATTTAAATCACACAGTGGTTTATCTGTAGGTATGTACAATGGTCGAATGTGAAAATTGCTGAGGTCTATGACAGAAACTGATCTGTATGTTTTAATTCAATAACAACGATAGCCCCAACGATACTTTTATTTTCACTATTGAGAGAACGTCACTGCTGCTAGACTGTTAATTAGTCCCTTAGGATGTCACCAGCCAAGTCGTTCGCACTGACATAATATCAATTTACACTTATTATAACTCTTACCTCATTTCCATAATAAAAGTAACTTTAATATAATTTTTCTTGTCATCATTTACAAGTATTCTGAGACTGTTTTTGGTATTTCTTTTTTACGATTCTGTTTTGTATGGTATGTACTTTAGATAAACGTTTAGCCTTGGTATTGTCTGGCCCTTACTTATATTAATGAAGTTCATTACAGACACAGCTCTGCAAGTTTTATTTAAAAACAACAGTATTCTCAATTTTAATAAGCAGTGTGTAGGAACTACAATAAACGTCAACAGAACCTGGGTCTTTAACGGTATAAGGTTAAAAAAATACATGTTTACCTATCTTTAATAGTTAATGTCAGATATTTGTTTTGTCATATGCACTTTCAAGAAATCACCTGCCATTAGCAGCATAAAAATAAAAACAAAAAAATCCAAACATAGCACATCTCTTTCTATACTGAAGTCCAAGTAAATCAAAAGTAAAACCAAATCCAGCGGTAGAGATATCTATTATGTGCAATACGCTACGAAGTCTCTCCATTATGTCCGGGGTTTGGAATTTAAACAAATACAACACATTTCTATAAAACACAATGTGTTAAATTTCCTGTTAGACTATTCTGACAACTGAACTAATGATCCCATGAGGACAAATTGTGGTCCACCAACACTGGCATTAACCTGGGCTTTATTTACAAATATTTTAAATGTTGGGGAAATTTGTTATGCTTTATGTGCATTTCAAAGATAAACCACTCATCAGCAGCGTTAGACCAAATACATAGAAAGTCCGAGATAAAACCACAGTAGAAGTACTCAAATCTAAATAAATAGAAATCAGCAGCCAGATCCAGCGGTAGGCAAGAATCTACTTTGTGTAATACGTTTCGAGGTCTCATTGTAATTTAAGAATTCAAACAAATATAGCAATTTTCTTTAAAACACAAAATAAAAATTTTCTGACGACAAATAATTTTTGTTTATTCGCAGTAACAATTGACTCATGGTCATTAACATTTTATGGCACATCTACAGATCCATTAGCAGGTATGTATTCATAGAAAATATTATTTCAACACAGCGCTTTATTAATAAATTTTAACAATTGAAGGTAGATTGCGAAGCAACTGAATTTTAAGAAAACGTTCTAATAAGACACAAAGTATTTTTTCATCTTAGCATATTTGTACGACATTTGAAGTAATTCTAAAAAAATCAAATTGAGGAAAATCTACCCTCTACCTTTCATACTTCACTTTAGGTCACTTCGTTTTTCAACTTAAAATACCTATCATAACTTTTTAAAAATCAATTCCAACCAACTAAAATTGCATGCATAAGTATAAAAATATAAATTATATACTCGATTCTAATGAGTATATTGCAGTCTCTCTAACATTTACCCCATATCTTTTCATTTTCATAAGTAAATATAGAAATGCAAAATAAATTTCCTTCCAGTAGGTTTTACATGTGACCACTTTAGTATAAAAAGGGTTTAAATTCCCTATATTACCATTTCAACAACATAGTGGATAGGTGTACTGACTTAAATATCCTTTTATTGGATATAACCCCGCCCAACTTTCATTGTGGGCAAAATTGAAAGGGGATAAAATTTGAAAATTTTAACATCTATTATCTTAAGGAATTAATTATTGGAACTGCAAATCCAAATGATCATTTTATTTTTACGCCTTGTAGCTCTCCATTAAAATACAAAATTACCAATGTTAAATAAATATGGAAAATTTAGGTTTGCTATATGTACATTTCAAGGGGTAACCGCTCATCAGTAGCGTTAGAACCGAAACAAAAAAAGCTCGTATCTTACTCCTATTGAAATGAAAGCTTTGTGATTTCAGTTTTACTTCAAAAGTATCATTTATAGCATTTTTGGAATTATTTAAACAACATGTGATAACGACATTCCTGTTGTAAATGTTTACGTCTTATCAAAAAGGATTCAAGTTGAATCATACACGTCAGACAAATTAGTGCACACACGAACAAATCGGATCAGTTGTAATATGTTATTACCTTACAAAAGCGTTAAAGGGCCAGTTCCCAACAAGAAAAAGAAATTTTAAGCTTGAGAATTTGTCAATTTGATCACTTTTATTGTTGACAGAGTACCCTGTTGCTCTATCGTCATTTTTAACTGTTGTTTAATGAATTAAAATTTGTTACAATATGATTTATCATGATGTCAATACCGTCCTGAGTCACGTTGATAAACACCAGATCATAGCTATGTACCACTGTTGCTGCCAGGAGTCTGATTGTTATGTCTATAGTTTACAATAATTAATTGTGAAATTAATACATGTTGGATTTTATCCATCACCCCAAATTCCTTAGATCAATCATAATTAAATAAACACTTGAAATTTAAAGTAATAATTTTGAATATTTGCCCAAATTTTACATACGTTTATAAAAAATATTCAGAAGTCGAAGAAACGTATAAATTACCAACATATATAATTTGCCCAAAGGCCTTCAATAAGAAGCACATTCTAACATCCTAAGGCAAGCTGTAAAACGACTCCAAAATACAATTTAATTATATTCAAATGTTACAATAATCGGCCAAATAAGCATACAAATTTAAACAAATAACACACATAATAACAACGACATCCAATGGATTAAAAATTTCTGGCTGGGGGCAGGCATAATGTATATGGCGGGGTTTAACATGATGGTAAGTACTTAACCCCTAAACACACTTGCACTGTTTACCAATTTGTTAAAGAATGCAGAGCAGATTTTTGTTTTTGTATGGCCAAATTGTAGAATAACAATTGTATATGAACACATTGAAATAATCAGAAGGCGATATTACAGCTTCTTTTTTGTTTATTCATTTTAAAACGATCTAATGTAAAAATATATAGAAATAGGAGATGTGGCATGATTGTCCATGAGACAGCCACCCACCAAGTGATAGTAGAATTTAAAATCCTACAGGTCCCATTATGGCCTTCAACAATGAACCAGAGTCCATACCATAACATAGCTGTAAAAGGCCCCGAAATACAAATCGTGAAACAATACATAAAACACGACAATCGACCTAATCTAAAGCAAAATGGTGAACATATAACACTAAATGACTAATAAAACAACGAAAACCACTGGGCTTCAGGTTCATGACTTGGGACAGGGCAATTTGTATGTGGCGGGGTTAAACCGATTGGTGAGCGCTCAACCCTCCCCCTAACCTTTGACAGTGGTGAGACTAAAACAACAATAAAACACACTATAAAAATCGGTTTAAATGAATTTAACACTTCAGATCGATACTGGAAACCAATAACAAATATAATTAAAACCTAATACAAGATACAACAAAAGTATCGACCTCAAAAGTGTACTCGCAGTTGCTAGTTAAAAACCCAAAAGCAACTGATCGGGAAACCAAGTTTCCCTTTACAATGGTGTCAATTTTAACACGTCCAATTGGATTTAGTGTATCAATATCATTATGTAAATACCAATATGATATATATATAGACAGAAAATAGAAAATGTTATAAGAAGTATAAACTTTTAAAAAGTTCCGTACTAAGCTATTTACAAGAAAGTCAATATTAGTTCCAATAAAAACCATATTTAAAGATTTTAAAATAATAATTGTGACGATATCCTTTTCGGATAAGTTTAGTAAGATGAATTTTGCCATTTATTTCTTGTGTATATTATTATTGTTTGATTATTCGTGTTAATATTTTTGATTTTAATTGATATTGATATTTTATTATCAGGTGATCGGGGTTGTAAAACCTTTTTTGGACTGCCCTGTTAAACCGGAAGACAAAAATTCAGAAGCACCGGTCGATAATTTTTTTTTTTGTGAAGAATTTTTGATTTTGCCACAATGAAAGATTATTTAGGGGCTGACCAAAGAAAAGTAAATGACAACAAAGAAGAAGACAAACCAATTCAAGGTACACAGAGGCCAATTTTAGTTTTAATTTAATTTGCCTTGAAAATAATGCTTCTTTCTCAAAAGTGCAGTGTCATGTCAGTCCAAGAAATGAAAATATTTAATGATTATATGCCGTTTTTTTCAAATCTGTTTAAATGTTGTTCTTTGTGATCCTGATTGATAAGAAAAATTTAACAAAAGATCTAAAGTACGCATTATACAATTTAAAACTGTCTTGTCTTGATTTTTCCGTCTGCAAAAACTCATTTGTGGATAAATTCGAATTAAAGTTAACTCATTCCATTGCAAACTTGTCCCAAAGTAAACTCGTCCCACGAAAGTTAACTCGTTCCAAAGTAAACTAGTTCCATTTCAAAGTCGTCCCATTGTAAACTCGTACCAATCTAAACTCATCCCATCGTTAACTCGCTCCATTGTTATTGTCAACCAAGTGATTGTGAATGGAACTGACCAATAATGCAAACCTTGAAGTATCTCCAAACAAGCATGTGACAAATACTGGTACAGAATTTTAGGCATTTTTTTACGAACGAAGAAACGTGGGCACGCTTATTGCCTTTGGTGGGTGGCTGTCTCATGGACAATCATGCCACATCTCCTATTTTTATATTTAATGAAATAATTAATTATATACAGGATATATGATTAACACTTCGGCATGCTAATGACCAAATGTGTTCATACATAGCACAATTTATGAACTTTATATACATGTATTATAACATCAATAAAAATAGTGATGAAGTCATGTAGGGGTGACTTTGATAAGTTGGTGCAGGGACGTTCCTGGTTGGTGAGTTTTTTCATTTCTGAAAATACTTCCAAGCTGTCAAGAATTCAATCAAATTTTTTTAACCAATCATCACCAATTAGTTTTTAATGACAAAGAAATAAGCAAACATCAAACATAGTTTATTTACCAATTTACCTCGCAATTAACAGTCATTGAATTTGAGTATCTCCTTGTATGACTTCTTAGCCAAACGAAAATTTTAATTGTTTACTCAAAACTCAAGGTAAATTCTAACCACTAAATTATAATTACTTTGGTTGGAACGAGTTAACAGTGGAACAAGTTTACAGTGAAACGAGCTTGCAATGGGACGAGTTTACAATGGAACTAGTTTGAGTGGGATGAATTTACATTGGAACGAGTTTGCATACTTTGGGACGAGTTTACATTGGAACGAGTTAACCCGATACTGATAAATTTTTGTGAAATTTTTTGTTTGTACTCCACTGAATTCCATTTAGACCCTTTTGCTGTACCTGTGTCCCTGTAACTGGGTGTAAATTTACACACTTTTCCACTAAAACAATGGCACCGGACAATTTAATGTAACATCAAACTTATTGTCAACATTTCAGGAAATTTTCAAAGTGAACCCCCTATGATATCCACTGTTAATTTCTGATACAAGATCACATGTCAACACCATGATGGGATAAACTCCTTCATACTTTTACCATATTAAGAAGTAATAGCATAAAATCCATCATCATTGCTTCATGTTAACCTCCATGTTATTGTTTACAAAATGCCGTTGACTCTTCCGCATATATCAACAAAAACATGGTGGCTAACATTAAACAATGTGTATACATGTCCTAGACATGTCAAAATCATCTTGGACTAATTGAATATGAAACTCATGTGTCTGCGGAACGCATCCTCAGAATGGCAGCCAAGTTCTCAGATCCTCAATATTTACCCAAGGTTATGGAAAGTTTATGTTTTACTGGAAATTATTTGAACGCTTTTCGTTGCTTAAAACGGGATGTTTACCGGAAGTTGACAGATTATTTTTCTATGATGCAACGATAAAGTTTTGTTTGAAATTAAATAATATTAGTATTTTAACAAAGTTCCCCTGTAAAATAATTAAGATTTCTTTTTTGTATATGAATATTAGACAAAATCACATGTGTTCATTTATTTTTTGTGGACATACATGTAATTACTTAGTTGAACATTAAATGTACATTGGTACTTACAGGTCAAAATAAAATGTCCTAACTAAATATGATTATAAAACATTAAACTGATTAATAAGAATTTTGAGAAATTTGAGTGTCATAACTCTAGTGAGCTTGTAATGAAATTTAATCAAGAAAAATCTAATTTTTTGATGAGGCAGATCATTGTTAATCAAAATTAATTATTCAAACAAGTATGTGGCTGTCTTTTAAGGAGGTACCCAACACCATCACGAAAATAAAGTCCTCTGGTTTAATTTTCTTTATATTTTGCTTAGACATTTACTTTGATGACAGAAGGAAAACATGAAAATTTCAAGAAATTCGAACCACACATTTCTCAGGAATTATTTCAATAAATATATAGTAATTTCATCATCAAAAATTTTGATCACTGAGATGCATTAATTTTAATATTTATCCCCGCACTTTCGAATGAAAGTTCGGGGATATTGTCGTTACCCCCGTCTGTCCGTCCGTCCGTCTGTCCGTCC
>JAULBM010335417.1:0-12823 GCA_032357055.1 Geukensia granosissima
GTTAAAATTCTACTGTCACTTGGTGGGTGGCTGTCTCATGGACAATCATGCCACATCTCCTATTTTTATATAAAATGAAATAAAAAGAGGATTGTTTATTACTTATTTATAGTTCATAATTTAGGGTTTATAAACAGAAACCTTACACATCGCATTGACATCTTTATGAATAAATTGTTCAAGTTGTTTGAATTAACACGGACGATGGAATAATAATATGTGACTTTGTGGTGTTCTATCCTATAGAGAGGGACAAATTGTTTTGGCCATGCCTGTCCGTTCGACCGACTGGCGTCTATCACATCGTTTTGATTAAAACAATGGGCAAATCTGCGTATAGTAATTGGATTTTTATTCGAACGGAGCCATTTACCATTTAGTTCAGAATTCTAACGAAAACTTCACAGTTAGTAACCGATTTTCTTTGTACAGACAGTCATGATATCGATTTGTTTTAATGTTGCGTCTCTTTGCTTCTGTGTTTTATTTTAATTTATTCTTAGTTATTTAATTATTTCTAACCATTATTTTTGATTTACTAGATGACAAACTACTGGTCAGATTCCTTGAAATTGCAATTCTTCAATTCTTGAAAAGAAATTTTTGATTCGGTATATTTTAAACAAAAAAAAACCATAGAATTTATATAACCCGGCAAAATTGGGTGAAATGACTCAAAACTACGAAATAATGATAACATCCGTTCTTGGTTCCAGACGATTTGATCATATGTGTGGTCATATGATTATTGAAAGTTCAAAAACTTTCTTTTTATCGTTAATCTGTACAGAAAAATCTATATTTGAGTATTTGAACCTTAAACGTGACAATACATGTAGCATCCGCATTTGGTTTTAAGTGAATTGTACAAATCATCGGCACAAAGTTTGCCCTTTTAATTATCGATGACGGATTCTGCGCAGTAAAATGTACCATAAACATATGACTAAATAAAAAGTCTTGATACAAAACGAGAAACATTCGAAAATCATGTGACAAGATAGGTCATTTGTTCAGAAATCAAAAGTAAAGTTTCCCCCAGAATGGCCGGGTGCAAAATTTACTGTTGCTTTGTTTTTATCACCTAGATAGTCTGGTTATGTATGAAAAAACATATTTTCCAGTGATCCCAAACTAAACTTTTATTATTTTTAAGGTAAAAGCCAAACATTTATAGTGGAGCACCGAAATTTAAAAAAAGTATAGTTAAGGATTTAAATCAACCCACCTAACATACAGCTATTTATTATACTTCGTGAAGTAATGTAGGTCATTGAATTAGAACCATTTGTTAATTTTCACTTCATTTTGAAAGCTCCGCCCATTCCTAGCAACATGTATTTAATCGCGCGTTTACTAGCAACGTTTGGTAATTTTGCTAACCCGAATAATTCAGGCCTCTCCGTATCCGATTCTCTACTTCTGTCGAGGCAAGCTCCGGAGAGCGGTGCTCGGGTCGATATTACACCGCTGCAGACAGGTCTTTTTAAACATTCCCGCCGTTTTCATATATTTGTTCTCAGAAATATGTATTTGTTTTATTACATGTGAATTCTAACAGACAGACGATATATGAAAAGGAATTCGAAGATACCAAGGGGGCAGACAGAAATCGCCAAGTCGGATGACAGACAAGACCATGGCCAACAAAACCAAACGAAAGACAAATACATAACACACAACACCACATTGAAAACCAAAGCTGGAGTAACAAGAACCCTACAAAAACCAGGGTTAGTTCAGGTGCTCCGGAAGGGCAAGAAACTTATGCTCCACTAATGGCACCCGTCGTGTTACTCAGTAGTCAAAGCCGGTGTATAGTTACAATCGATGTTAGTCACAACCGGTATAGGAATGGATTTGTATTCATGACAGTCGGAAGATATCCATTGTCATCTGTGAAATAAAAAATACTCTGGCTTGAGTTTCATATAACATCTCAAATTGACATTTACCTGAATCCTCAATTTTTCCTCAAATATTGAAAATGCTGTCATTTACAAGGTTAGATTATGAGTTGAGGAGAAAATTGGGGAAATCCTCCAACTGAGATATTTGATGAAATTGAAGCCTGAATACCATTCGTACACCATGACGACACAATGTAGTTCGACGAGACAAAACTTATACTCTGTTATATTAGTACGGTATGTACGGAACACCAAAATAGTTTAAAACACTTTCCGTTCCATTCATAATTATGTATGTAAAATAACTCGGCGTAAATCTCACAAAATATAACTAGTAAACCACACAGAGATTGACGTGACGAGAAGACCATGATCAGAACTTATTTACAAGGACTATATGAAAACGGTTTCAAAACTGGAAAACATATCTCTTGTATGAAATGTTTTTCTTGTTTTTTTTTTACTTTTTATCACATATATTTTTCGAGTTATAAAATTAGCTTTGGAGTAAACCTTTATATCAATTGTATAATAGCTATTTTTTCTATTGAATCTCAACTTTTGTTTTCATATTCAATGTGGGGAAGGTTTAAATTTAATAAAAATAAATTTGCATAATTTTATTCAGACTATTTATTTTAATGATTATTTTGCAGAGTACATACGAGTGTTCTAAAGAAATACGAGATGTTTCAAAATCAACGATCGCAGACATTATCCGAAATCCAACGCTTGTAGTGAGTATTCCTTTAAATCTTTTACAAGAAACAAGGTAATAAAAGAGGTTGTTTCTCGTTTTAAAAATTAACATTCGTGGGTTCGACTTCTAAATGCCTATGTCAGTTACACTTTTTAGTCCGACCTGAGAGTCCGACAGATTATTGGTCCGACAACCACTGTTCTAAGTGGTCCAACAAACCATACGTTCGAGGAAATTGTGACCAGGACAAACCCGGACGGTCCTTGTGCTTGTGATGGATATTGAATGCGATGACGGCTGTCTTACTTTGTCCGTTTGACAAACTACAAGAAAATAAGAATATGGCTTGCACGTTGCATTTTGATCAAGACACGCTAAACATGACATATAACTTGGACTAACAAAACACAATTTTAGTCCCAGCATATAACGACCCTCTAGCAAGTAATACCGTGAAATAAAAATCAGTGAAAACGTTGCAAGAAAATTATCCTGTACCACCTTCTTTAACATATATATGTTAATTCGCCATTCTCCTATTGTAGGTTTCAGATCTACATGCTGCCACTAGTAGAAAGAACAAGTTACCAGATGAATTATCAGACATTGTGTGTCAGTTATACAGAAAACATCATGACGGTATAGACACTGATGTTATTAGTCAGGTTAGTTATACAGAAAACATCATGACGGTAAAGACACCGATGTTATTAGTCAGGTTAGTTATACAGATAACATCATGACGGTATATAGACACTAATGTTATTAGTCAGGTTAGTTATACAGAACACTGATGTTATAAGTCGGGTCAGTTATACAGAAAACATCATGGCGGTAACGATATAGGTGTTATTATTCAGGTTAGTTATACAGAAAACGTCACGGCGGTTTTGATACTGATGTTATAAGTCAGTTTAGTTATACAGAAAACGTCACGGCGGTATTGATACTGATGTTATAAGTCAGGTCAGATATACAGAAAACATCACGACGGTATCAATACTGATGTAATTAGTCAGGTATCCCTTAAGTAATTGTTGTCAGGTAAAAAAGCCACTCGATTAGTTTCTCTGACTTTTTTCCTTCCTAGTTACGTGGTGTCAATTAGTTTGATGAGATCGCTACCAAAGTTTGATAAAAATTCGTGATCGTTGTTGGGAGAAATGTCAAGCTCTCAACCGTAGCATATAGGTCACAGTAAGTAGACTTAGTTCGACTTCAATCCCCGCTCTCATTCCCGTGCCCGTTCAATCGTTAATATTTAATTGTTTCAGACCTGCATAAAGTTGAAATATTACCTACTGGACGTTAACAAACAAGTAGAAGATCAACGAAACCAATCGAGCAATCTGTATAGGTTAGCTCACGGATTAATATCTAGTAACGCAAAGTACCGACTATTCACAATGTCTCTGTTTTGGCTTTGTAATGTAACAGATATGATAATCACGTGACATTTAACGAAGCACATGTTGTCTCATATTACTACGTCACATGACAATGATGCAATGACGGGTTACCTGGTAATCATATTGATCGTGGTAATCACGTGAACAATCATTTTGGTGTCTTGTGATACCTATTTTGCCGTATGTCTTATGGACTTTGATTTGTTCGGTAATTGTGTTATATACTTTATGGTCAAATGATTTGATTTAGTTTTTCATCACTCTGTTCTTAATTGTATCATTAATTCAGAAACATTACCATAACCATATATCTTCTCATTTCAGACAGCCTTATCTAGAGTGCTCAAAGACTTTAGTGACATTGACGAATCCTGTCTTCAGAACAAATTGGTTGTTGCATATGCGCGGGAAAGCGCAAACCTTACTTGGCAGATGGTCATACAACAACCTCCCATGTGTCTTTCCGTGGAGGATACAACATTCAATGACGATTATCACAAACTTTGGTGGTCATGTGACCAATCTCGTGCGTCGGACATTGATTTTTTCATCTGGCCGGCTCTATATGACTATAGGAACGGAAACTTGTTGATCAAAGGTTGTGTTCATACGAACTAAATATCTTTCCATAACCATTCTCACGTACATCTCCATGACCGCGTTTTATTACAACCTCCAATGTGTCTTTCTGTGGAGGATACAATTCAATGGGGAACTTATGACAGTCTTTGGTGTTCAAGTTACCAATTTTGTGTGTCGGACATTGATTTTTAATGACTTTTCGTCAGGCCAGCATTATAAGACTATATGTAAATCAAAGGTTGTGTTCATACGAACTGGATATATTGTAATTATCAAATATTTTTCACTCATGCAAACGTCGATGTCATGCTAATTTTAACAACTTTGTAAAACAATGTTTTGAGTTTACGGAAACTTTTTTGTTACAAAAGATCGAGAGAATTTCGAGTGATCCCAGACATGGCCAACACGTGCTGGTTTAATTGTTTGATGACATGTGGCTGTTCTTGTTTTACTTGAAATATTAGGCATGCAAAAAGGCGACACTTTATACTGCCGAAATGTCAACAAATTTGGTAAATAATATTTTGATGCCGATCAATACCATTTCTGTCTTTTTATGCTTTAAATATTGTTCGCATTTGTTTTTAACTGCTTCAGTGGTGCGATTATCCAAAACATTTAATTGCTTAATTACACTCGAGTTAAATTAATTGTTCTGAAAGACCTGACAATCTTATTTGGTCTATACTGTTTGCATTATTGCATGTTGAACGGTTAAATGTCGATGCCAAATCTAAATAAAATCTTTGCTGATTAACTTTGTTTGGTTTTGTTGGTAAATGTTTTGCAATGGAATAAATGCAGATAGACATTGCCTTATTGAATTAAACTGGATGACAGCAACCCTGATCATAAGATAGATACAACGTCTTAAAATCAAATTATTTTCGGATATATATTGTGAAATCACACACGTCTGGCCAGTTCAAGAGAAAAAAAAAAGATAAATCCGAGGACTCCAGTGTCTTGGAAAAGTTTTGCAAAGAAAAATGCAAATTAATACCTTTACAATATCGCGTTCAACTCAGGATGACGTAAATGTAAGCACAAAAAAGCCGTTTTTGTTGATAGTATACTTATGCCAAATTCTGCATCTTAATCTGAATCATTTTGTCTATCCAAAAAAGTCATCTTGCATCTGAGACACCGTGCTGTAGGTCAGTAAATTTTTAGTAGAAATAGGTAAATCAAATGCGGATTTACATAAAAGGAATGATTCGGAGTTTCCTGTTGACCTTTCTTAAACCTTCCTGCTATACCAGATAATGAGATTATTCAAGTCGTTTTCTTAAGTGAGTAAGTGTCAAATCGCACAGTGGAAAATTCAAAAACAACGTGTATGGCTTGTATCAAAAATCCGGGTCCCCGAATTTCTGAATTCACGCAAAATAAATGTAAAATTGTTGTAAGTTCGGATACTGAAATATATGTTGGAAATGCTTTGTTGTATTTTCTGCCACACATTCCGTATTCTTTCGTTTCAATTGCAGTTGAACAATAAAAATAGATATTTCAAAATAGGAAGCCTTCGTCTCTATTGTTATAAATTTTGTAATCTTAATTCTCATACTCTGATATTCAATTAATTATCAGAATATGTCAGAACCGTCTGAATGTTGTGTTTTTCTTTTCGTTTGATCTACCAGAAGGAAATAGTTTTCTCATCTAAATGTATTCTTTATTGTTGTCTGATCCAGACATTGTATTCCAATAGCTATTCTTTATTTGATATTAGATGATAAATTCGTCGACGGTGAAAGTTCGGTTAACAGACGACGGGTGAAAACCAAACGTTAACATTATTCCGCTTTTTATATTTTTTTCTGTATCCGTTTGCCTTGAAAGATGATATTCAGTTTCATGTCAGGTGTGTATTTATTGCAATGGAACCGCTGTGCCCCCATGTGAGGAGAATGCCACGTTTCAGCACGTCAAAGATATCCCTTTGTAATAGCTCGTAATGAGTTTTCCATTGGTGGCTTAGGATAAATTTCCCGCACCTACACAAACATTCTATATTTGGCATTCTGTGGCTAGAAAATTCCCCGACCTGATCCCCGGCCCAATTCATTGATGATTTCTTTTTTGATAAAAGGAATTCGAAGATACCAAAGGGGCAGACAGAAATCGTTAAGTCGGAAGACAGACACGACCATCGCCAACAAAATGAAACGAAAGACAAACATGGAACACACAACACTACACTGAAAACTAAAGCTGGAGTAACACGAACCCTACAAAAACCAGGGGGAATTCATATGCCCCGGAAGGGTAAGCATCTCCTGATCCACTAGTGGCACCCGTCGTATTACTCATGTAGTAAAAACCCGGTGATATTGTATTTGTTTTGGTAAATTCAATTATAAGTAGATTGGTTAATGTTTCTTTCTAACCCTAAAACAGAAGCAATTTTATTAACAATCGGTATATATAGATTATCTTACCCTAAAACATAACCGAATGTGAAACTTTAAAGTACACACGAATGATAGAATAACTACCTTTTTCATCAGGAGATTAACAAAACAATGACTTTCACTATACAATACTGAAATAAAAAATTTACGAAGACAACACAGAGAACTATAGTCTATCTCAGAATTTGTTGGAGCGGATAAACAGGTTGTTAAAGAAAAACTGTCTACTGTTTTCTTATAAAATAGTGTTTATTTTGTAGATTTGAAAAAGTGCAAATAACTTGAAGTAATGCTTTTTAGCAAGCATGTTGTATTAGAAGCTACACTGAGTTTTAAATTATCTACGGGGTTTTACATTATAAAATTAGCCATTTGTTTACCGGAAGTTACTCTTTGCACGCGCTAGCACGAGGCAGGGAGTACACATTGTCAACGCTGCGTAAAAGTTATGTAATTTAACTAGGATTAAACTACCTGCACAAATGCATAATTGCGCGACTGAATGGAATTTTAAATGTTATTCCTCTGATTTTTATCGCAAGCGGGGGTCCGAATAAAAAAAAAAGTGCGCAGTTTTTCCAAATAACTTTATCTAGGTCAAACTAGAGCGCTCCCACCAAAAACAAAGACGGCCAACCCTTAACGTTAAATCCCCGTAAGTAATTTCAGGGGAAGATAATAGTGTGTAAAAATCTTACGAACAGTGTAAGTTCTGGACCATTAATCGCGGAGTAATTCTTTCTTTTAATTTTTAATGAATACAAAGGCGGAAACGCACATAAAATGCAATAAAGCCCGAAATTCGCACTCCAGAAAAGCTTGACATAGAGTATAAGTCAAGAGTAACACGAACCCCAATAAAATAAATCTGTGGTGATTTCAGGCGCTCCGGAAAGGAAAGCAACTCCTGCTCCATTATTGGCACCCGTCGTGTTACTCAGTATAGTATATGTTGGGTTGCCAAGTGGACTGTCAGTATCTAATTCCTTATCAAGCAGTCTATGTAATGTGATTTACAAACAAAAACAATGCTGTTAGTGGCTTTAGCGGCGGGGACGACAAAATATTTGTGATGAAGTTCAGAGAGATGTCTAGCAACACTTTCGTTTACCTTTCGTTAAAAATGCTCTGTCGTCATAAAATGCGCCGATCATTAAAGTTCAATGTTGAATAATTTAATTAAATATAACCAAGAAAATACATAAATAGTTTTCCGATAATAAGTGAACTGCATTTGGTTTCAATTTGAATGAAATGACATCTGTGTCTGGCGTTTGTCAGACTTCAAGAGAGCTAAAATGTTGCACCTGTGGACATCATGGAAGTGTGAATAATTAGATCTTTAGAGGAAGACCTAATTAAAATTTTTAAATGAAATATGTGCACTTTAACTTTATATTCTCCTTTTTATATTTGTAAACAGTTCAACAAGATAGATGTTGTTTAAATCAAACAAATTCGTTCATCGAAGTAGGAGGGTCAGTTCAGAGGAAGCGAACGAAATCCACAATGGTAATGGAAATCTTCCCACCATCGTGAATCAATTGTAGTCTTTTGTGTTATGTGTTTGTCATTCATTTTGATTGTCATGGTCTTATCTGTTGTCTGTAAAGAAACACGTACCATATTTAAGCGAGCGAAACTCAAAAGTTTCAGGTATATGTAAAAACGCCTGCTCCACAGGTATTACTAATGCAGCCGCTGTGTTAATGTGTATTCGAAGCCGGTGGTTAATAACAATCGGCAAACATTTAAAACTGTACTGGTTGTCATCTTTAAATTTATTTTTCGTAAAAAGGTTTCACACAAACAGGTTGACTTTCAACATTTGCGCTATACATGCAATTATGTTATAGATATGAATTACGTGACAACCGTAAAATGTTTCTTTATTATTGGGTTGTTTGGCCACAAGAATGCGCACCTAAAATTTATAATTTTGCAGTAATTCATACTGAATATAATCTTATTAAAGACATGTTTTTCTTTTACAGGTCATATGCGGAACTGACGTAAACTTTGGACAAGAGTTCGGACTGCTGTAATAGGTGCATAAATTATTAAGTTATGCCATTTCCGTGACATCTAAAACTTTCACTGATGTATATTTTTTATTTCACAAATAAGCTTTCACTACGTCTAAATTTAAAATTACCAAATTTATAATTTGCAGGTTTTTATAATGAAGCTTTGCTTTATTGTCTCATATATACTTAACAAACAAACAGTATTTTTGTAAAAAAGAGTCAAGACAATTGTAATTAAAAATCTATCAAACTTTGCTGTAACGGGCAGTTTTTGTTTAATTTATTTAGCAAAGGGCCATGTGATCTTTTATCACCAATCTACGTCCGTGCCTGTCAATTTTTACATTCTAAATTTTCTCTTCTGCAATTGCTGGGTGAAATGAACTAAAACTTATTAGATTAATGCGTCTTTCATCATCTATCGTTCTAGTCGGTGTATTAATACAAGATGCCACAGAAAGCTTGGGAAAAGTCTTAATAAAATCTAAGGTGTCAACTAATATGACAGCCTTTGTTACTGTTTTTTCATGGTTGACCATTATAAAAAACATTGTTAAGCCACATGAATTCAGTTTTGCTGTACAGCATTCTTGGAAGGTTGTTTATGAGGTTTTTTTTTCTCATTTTGACAAATCTTTAACGTGCAGTGTATTCACAGGGTTTTAAATTAAACAATTTAAACAAATATAGCAAAATCTCTGTTTCATCTCGTAGAAGTCTGAAAACAGGCCTGGTGAATACTCTCTGTACTTATGGTCCACACACGGAGGTATCGATTCAATGATTTCGAAATACAAGTTTAACTAATTTTGGATAACATACATAAGTGTTGTGATTTTTATATATAATATGACCGTTTCAAGGAGTAACCTTTCATAACGAGTATCAGAATAAAACAATGGAAAAAAATCGAAAATATCAAAGGGGTAAAAAGAAGTTAATAGTAGTCAGAAGACAGGCAAGACCATGGCCAACAAAATGAAACGATAGCAAAGATACTACATAAAACACTACACTTAAAACAACAGCAGAATTACATGAACCCTAGAAAAACTAGGGTGAGCTCAGGTGTTCCGTATGGGAAAGTTCACTTGTGTCTCATGTCCTATTAGTCAGCAGTTAAAGTCGGTGTTCAATCAAAATCTATGTTAATCACTACAGGAATAGGAACGCCGAGTTGAAATAATAGTATAAGAAGAACTCAGATCTAAACAAATCGAAAAAAGGCAAATCTTGAGCGACGACAGAATAATGTTTTAAGCCTTTATTTTTTTTCAGTGGTTTAGAATTTAAACAAATACAAAAAATCTCTGTTAAACCTTAAATATCGATAAATTTTTATGTCGAATAAATATAACAACAATCAGCATCAGAATTATCGACCTGGTAGTTAATGAAACAAATTTACCAATGTTGCATACATGTTAATATGGTGAAGTTTAATTTATACATGTTCCTTTTAAGGACCATGTACCTCTATAAATAACATAAAAACACTGGAAAGCCGAAATCCAAGCATAGTAACATAAGTACTAAAATTGAATCAAATCAAAATAGAAAGCTTCATGTAAACCAATTAGACAAATTGTCAAAATCATCTTGGATACATAGGAGATTTTTTTCACGTCCTGTGACGAGGAGACGAATATCATGGAAACTAGGCATGGAGAAATTGTTTAATTGTCGTGTTGATAAATATTTTTTCTATAGCATGACAAGAGCACACTGGCGTATACGTATTCCTCTTTACATAACACTACATATCATACATACATATGTGTCACGAATCAAGTGGTGATTGTCACTGACTTTATCACCGTTTCAACAACACTTAATGAAAATTTTGAAGATTCCCAGCTTTTTTAAAAGGGCATTTATTAATATCTTATAATGGTTATATATGCCCATTTAATATTTCATTCAAGAATTGATAATGATATGACATAAATTTGAAAGGAGAGAAAGGAGACTTATTTGTCATAGGAATATGCATGCTAATTTTGCCTTAGGTGACAAAATGCATATATATTACGCGAGCATTCAATTTTCCAGGGATGGGTTGGAAATAAATATTGTTTATTTGCAAGTGAAACTAAAAATATATATTCATGCAGAAAGCTTGTTGAAAGTATATATTCAAATATTCAGAACCTAGAATTGCTGTGATCAACTGTGTTTTAGCGTACTAGTGGTTTGATGTCAGATCTATCGGCAATGCAAAAAGACAAATTGATCTCAAACAAATTCTGAAATTTTTACTTGTAACTCCAACAGACGACACACCAGATGAGAGGGAAAATTATAAAATCATATATCATGTGCAACAATCCCGGTATTTTACAAAGATCAAGCTAAAACCTGTTCCGCAATTCCGGCAACCAGAATTATATAAAGTAGACATATAACATCCCCCCGCAAAATCTAAAATTTTAAATCAAGAAATTTTTTTGTCTGGTTGTTTGAAGTGCGGGCCAGATACCAAGATATACATAACAAATGATGTAATACATGTGTAGCTCCTTGACCAGGTTTTGTCATTCATGGGAAAATTGGCAATATTTCTAATAGAAAATGTTCTAGGATTTCCTTTCTTTGTTTTTCACACTTGATTGCAAGTTGTTTCAATATACAAATAATTTAACAGCAAACGAAGACTTTCTGTGGCACAATTTGTGATCTTAGCAGAGATGTTTAACTCTTGAATATATTTCAAACGAAATTACCAATGTCGACTCACATACAATATTCACCTTACCACACACACTCACTCTCGTACTGATTGACAATGACATAAGAAATCAAATATTTTGTTTCTAAAACTCACTTCCACATCTAGAGCTTCACTGTTACAACAACTCATTAAGTTTGGAGATTTAAAAAAGAAAAATCCGGAATATGCATAATATATCTCAACCCCTATAATTTTGAAAATACTGGTCGGAGTTCTTAGTCAACATGTATTTCTTTTATAGTAAATATTTCACGAAGTTCAAAGGCTTAACATTAACTGTCCAAGCAGTAAATAGCATAAACACAGAAAGTAAAGAATTGTAATAATTAAGTTAACTGTATAATCTTAGTGTGGAATAATCAAAATGTCAAGTTGTGGCGATGCTATCATCACCATATTCAATTCTTATCAACTTTAAGATACGACAAATAAACAAAATTAGTAAAAATCCATATCTTCCGTAAACAAAAACCATTATAAATTTACACATAATAATCCAAAATATACGAAAACATCGAAATTCCTTCCTGGTTCCGACCAATGATCACTTCGAAATTGATGCAAATTACTCTACGGTAAATATAAATTAATGGCAATGCAATCATTACCAATTACAAATACAAAATGTGAATTTTCAATGAGCTGTATTATGACAAAGACGGTAATGAATAATATGAGCAAGTATGTGATGAATACGATGATCTTATGGTTCGTTGTCGTTTACAATATTAGAATATCCATTGCATACTGAAATCCGACCCTCTACGAACATTAAGAGCGAGCACTGGCGATGCTAAATCACGAAAGCAACAGTACGCAGGAAAACATGTCACTTTATCCATACACATTATTCTGACTCCAGGTCGACCAGTCTTTGCTCTAACTCCTAAATGCTGCTTGCTTGGAAGAGAAGCAGCAAATACCAATAGTCCGTGGGCTAGGTAGTTCTACCGTGCAACCCCCCCCCCCCCAAGACTCATCCTCACCAACTTTTTTAATTCGTATTTATGCCCTTTTTCAAATTTTAAATGTTAACAAGCATAA
>JAULBM010335427.1:0-12822 GCA_032357055.1 Geukensia granosissima
CTGGAAAAAGGGAGTGATGGATAGGGACATAAAACTTTGCCTTCTGTAGCGGCATTAATTTAATCTTTTTCGAAAAATGGCAAAGGGGGTCTTTGACGTGCAAGGAGCATGACACTCTCCAAACACGTCACTCACTAGGTCCACGGCCAGGCTTTCCGCATTATAACCTGGAAAACCCCCAACGAGAAGGCCTCCCCTATCCGCCACCTGGGGTTCACGCAGGGTCAGATCTGTGTGTCGAGCCCTGGAGACTGCTCCTGTGCCCAGTGCTTATAAAGTTGATTATGTGACATCTTATAGTTGGGTCCTCATGGCCTGCATTGACCCATAGCCGTAAATTTTATTTTACATAAACTATAAACTGATAAACTAAATGTTTTGTCAATACAATTATCCATCCATTTTTACATTTTTCAAACAAACGATCCAAAGAGGGTATAATAATTGTGTATTTAAAAACCTCCAAAAGGAGACATCCGATGAATTTGGTGCAATTATGTGTGCACCGGAGAGGTCCCCAGGGCTCGACCCACAGAGCTGACCCAGCACGAACCCCAGGTAGCGAATAGGGGGAGCACTCTCGATGGGGCTGTCAGGTTATAATACGGAAGCCTGGCCGTGAACAATAGTGGAGAATGTCACACCCCATGCAGATAAAAGATCCCTTTTGTAGTTTTCGAACAAGAGAAGGCTAAAGCCGCTACAAAAGGCTAAAATTTCCGTCCCTTTTTCCAGTGGCAGTCAAAAACCGATAAAATATTTGACACTGGGCGTCAAGCAACCAACAATCAGTCAGCAATTGTGTGAAATTTAGCCATATTTTATTTTTTCTAAGTCATTAGCAAATATCACTGACAGAACACACATTAGGAATGATAACTACTTAACGAATCAACTAGATTCCGCAAACAAATGTTACAATTTTGCGCCTGAAATAGGCAAATATTTTTTCATATCCATTTAATTCATCAGTCGGAGTTTAAATGATTAATAGGGTGACAGTGAAAAGTCTAGATTAAAGTTTGATTAAAGGATGACCGACTGTAATGGTCCTAGGTCACTGTGACTTCCTTTTTAAAGATTTCTGATAAGTGTCGGGTTAGCCAATCATTACAAGGGGAACAACTATTTAAAAGCTTATCGAATATTTTCAAACTAAAGGTAACGAATGAATATCATTTGCCGACGGCAAAAGGAGTTGTCGCTCTTTCCATTGCACTTGCATCGATTTCAAACATACCATAAAATTTCCCGTCCACATTTTCCGTTTTTTTTTTTTCATTTTGGCGTTTGAAACCATACTCCCAAGAACGTTTTTCCTATGTCAAATTCGTAATAATCAGATCCGCTAGTTAATGATAAATAGCAGAAACGATAACAAATGTATTTACGTTGAAGTAGCACGAGTAGTGTCACCGACATGCTTGACACATTAAATATTCCACCATTATCACAACGCAGACTAATAATGATGATGATGTACAAAATCACATATCATATTGTTGCTATTCCATCAGACATCCTCATACCAGCCGACTTAAGAACCAGGAAAACCATTCACTCACCTATAGGCATATCTACACATCCAAAGATACATACAAACACTCCTTCTTTCCTTATACCGCAAAGGAATCAACTTTCCCCACCACTAGTTCTATCTCCCTCAGTCAATATTTTCAGAGAACAGCTAACTACGGCTGTCCTCTGTAATATCCTTTAAATTTAATACTGATCTGTACATAGTTTTAATCACGTTTAAGCACTAAATTAACTAAAATTCTCATTGTATATAATATATAATTTATTTAATTTTGTCCACGCATGCAACAGTATGTAATCATCGACTGTCGATGGTATACTGTATACCTAAAGAAGAAGAAGAAGAAGACTCTGATGTCTGCTGTTCTTTAAGCTCAGGATTTCGGGATTGACCCTCTCAGAATCTGGGAATTTTTTTTTTAATTTCAAGAAGTCGTGATTTCAATTTATTTAAATACAGGACCTTGGTATTTCGTGTTTTTTAACCCTGGGATTCGGGATTAGTACCCCTCAAACGCCCCTCTCAATTTAATCTGCAACACCTATTGAAACTATAGAACAAATTACAATCTCCAGCTGTTTTTTGATATATGGTATGAGTGCCGCTTTGCAATTAAGACAATGAAGGAGTTACCTTCTCTGTACATTTAAGAACAGTTCTCAAAATAGTTATTTGATATTAAATGATATTGGTCTACACCTATGCAAAATGTATCCTAAGTTCACTTTAAGTTGCGGTAGGTATTTTCACCACTGAACACCACCAAACACCCAAACATTTTTTTTTAATTTTATATAGTTATAAATTTGACCTAAATATATTAGTTTAGTTATTAATTTTCAACAAATAATAAGTTTAAGAGACCATATATCTTCATCAAAAATAAAAAGAGAACACCACTGGACAACCCAAATATCTATTTTTTTTCCTTCTTCTGTAACAATAATAAGAAAAGAGACAAATTTCAAAATCTAACCGATGAAGGGTTCTCAAAGTATGATCAAAACCAAAAGTCCTAGGACTCTACACCAGAAAAATCAGGGGTCCTTCTAAAAAAACCTGGGAGTCCTACCAGGAAAACCAAGAGTCCCAATTTTTTTTTTAGAAATCAACATAAAAGTGACATTTTCATAATATTTGATAAATCAACAAACATTATAGTCATACATGTGTTACATCTACACCTGTGAAAGCAAACGCATTTTCTTTTAATGTACATTTCATATGGAACTGCCCATTGCTCTGCGATTTTTTCCAACCAAGGGAATGATCTTAGCCACTCATCGCCAAAAGTTCTTAATTTTGACGGTGTTTTCTTCTGTTCAATTGTATTTTCCTTGTCGTGTACAATTGTATTGTCTGCTAAACAGGGTTGAGGTGCAATATTCGTTAAAGGTTTATCTGCCGGTCGCTTACGCCCTCCAAAAAATATATCTAGCATTTACTCTGCACCATCGTTTAGAAAGATAGATAGAATAAGTGAAAAACTTTTACTTTAATAGTATTTTATTTTAATCTATTTCTTTATTTTATTGCCGATTTCAAAAGAAGTAATTGCAAAAACAACGTGGAATTGACCCATTTCCAATTGTGTCATAATTATCTTCCCTGATTTACAACTACGGCTATGCTAACATTACAGTCTATGGGAATTTTTGAATAATTTTCAAAATTTTACATGTAGACCTAATTAAATCATATCAATTACCGGTAGTGACAGGATGGGAAACTACCTTCAGGCAGTTATATTGTTAATCAGTTGCACAGGTGAAGTTGTTTATTGGCCCAATAAACAAAAGGATTAGTGGTACTCCCATAGGATCTAATAGAGCTAATAGCCGTATTTTTAAATCAAGGGAGATAATTCTGGGTGACTTGCAAAGAGGTCAATTATTTCTGTAACAGCCCTAAGAAAAAACCACTGGATATTGATTTGAGCGAAGTCCATGACATGCATATTTTGGGCGGAATAAGTGTTTTTTTTCTGTACTGCAAATGATTTTTATTAGAACAAATATCACAAAAATAATTTTACTTTTTAATTATTGCTTATATTCTTTTCATCTATCTATAGGCTAACAATAAAGAAATACGTGGACTATCAAGAGAGGAAGCTGTGACCTACTTAACAGGTCTTGAAGGTCAAGTTCAAATGCAGGTCCAGTATAGAAAAGAAGGTATGTTGCAGTTGAAATCAATAGAATAATTTGCTATCTTAATAAGGGTGAATTGTAAGTTTTTAGATACCCACCTGGGGAAACGGGAAAAGGCTGGGAAATTTGGTCTTTGAAATGTTTGAAATAAATCGTTTTTTTAAATGCATCATCACAAATTAATATCGATAGTCAACAACTTCTCATTGGTATTTCTCCTTGAAAACCCGGGGAAAAATCCTTGAAAAACCTGGACAAATCATTGAATATCAAGAGTGAAAAAGAGTGCCAACCCTGAAGGTAATAGTTGTAAAATAAACTAGCTTGTTTTATTTTTTAAATCTAAATGCTAGTTTAAAAATTTTTTAAATTTTCATCTAGGTCACTGCAAATTTTACTTTTAACTCACAAAAGGAAATACATAACTTGCAAGTACAAGGGTTATTGTGACCACTTAAAGCTCTAGGCAGTTTTCTTTGACAGCCATGTGAAACAACTGCTTTAAATCTTGTTGTATTTTCACAGAATATGATATGATAATGGCCAGTAAAGAGGCTGGAGATTCTTTCTATGTCAGGTATGATAATTTATAATATATTTATAGGTAACTTTTTGCAGTGAAATCTTCTAGTGTAATAATTGCCATATTCCCTAGATAATATGCAGCATGCAATGATAATGAACGAATATTCATGATGTAATTTTTTTTTCAGCAGCAAATTATGTGACGATTTACTAGTAAAAAGAAATGAGAAATAATTTTGACAATACTTCAATTAAGTAACACTTATTCATTAAGACATTCAGCATTCTAATCATTATAACTGGACGTTGTCCCAGTCATGTGTCAAAATATTTTCCAGGTCAGAGAACTATTTCCCACTCCATCAAGTCAGACAATAGGCTCTGATATTGGAAATATTTTGCAAAATACTGGGAAAAAATCGAATTACTATATTATTGTGATTAAAAATTATTGAATCAGTTCATCAACGTATTCACTTTTTGATGTCTTTTCACTAACATGAGCAAAAACCTATTCTTCCACGATGAGATAAAAAAAGCACTTCTATCATTCAATTTTGTCATTTATCAAGCCTTTTTCCTGATTATTTTACATAAAAAGCTGATTTTCTTTAAATAAAGGTTCGTCCAATCAAATTTTATGATTGAAAATTTGAGAATGCATGTAGGAATATTATTTGTTTCATTATTAGATTACTTGTATTTATTTTTGTATTCCTATTTATTTTCAGGGCTCATTTCAATTTGGAGACAAATGAACAAGGGGAATTACCTATTAACACTGGCGATGTATTCCTTGTCAAGGATACCCTGTTCCGAGGAAGTGTGGGCTCTTGGTTAGCTATTTCTGTCGGCAAAAATAACAAAGAGAGCAAAAAAGGCATTATCCCAAATAAATCAAGGTAAATGCTTGCAGATACAAAACTGCTCCTTTTTAAAAAAAAATACAAATTTTGGTAACTTGATTACCAAGATTACCAAATTAGAATTGTTCAATTTAAAAGACTATGCAAATAATTGAGAGTTGAAAACTTTTAAAAATGCTGAAAGGATTAAAATAGGAAATTGAGCGACCTATGTAGAAATGATCTTCGAAAGAAAGCAATGAAAAAATTTTTACAAAAAACCCCAATATCTACAGGTGAACTTAATGGTGCATTTACACAATCAACCTCTTTTCGTCAAACTCGCTCTTGTTCCTGCAGACATTTGCTGTGCACCTGTTTTCAACTAGAGTTTGACAGAGTGATCACCTCAGCTGACTTGTTTGATAACTCCATTAGATATTGTTTGTGAGTTGGAAGAGTTGTGCAACAAGTTCGATGGGGTGTTTACACAAATTTGAGTTGGAAACAGGTGCACAGGTAAAATTTGAAGAAAGTCTGATGAAAAAGTTTGATTGTGTAAACCCACCTTCAGGCCTTCAACAATTGCCAAAGATATTGCAAGGCAAGGAAGCTGTAAAGGCCTGAAAAATAAAATGTGAGTCAATTTAATTGAAACAATAATTGGCAAATTTAGATTAGAATGTAAAATGAGTTACACTTGACGACCACATCCAATTAGCGACAGGTTCCATATTATTTAATTGACTTAAGTTGGTCTTAAAGACCACAGATGTAAAAATTAAAGACTTGAAATATTCTGAGTTGGATAAGTGTTCATTGTTTAAATGTTATCAAATATTATATTTTACAGAGCAGAGGAGATTATGAGCCGACAACAACCAGTTTCAGAGGCAGATAAAGAAAATTCCCCGTCTAAGTTAGGGCGGGGCTTGTTTAAACGTAAAACAGCCAGGCGGTCCAAGTCACTAGGCAAGGATCACTGGGAGGATGTAATATTTTGTAAGTCTAAGAAGCCTTTTGATTGGTTTAGGAGGTTTCTACGGAAACAGTAGAGTAGTTTATTGTAGTAGATTTTAATTGGAATTTGAAAACATTTGCAATACTTTTTCAAAGTCTGGTGGACTAGTTTACAGTTAGATGGTCTAGATTTAAGAGGAATTATTCTCTTTTTACTAGACCTTCTTACCAATGACTTATATTTATGCCATTAAGATAGTTTCTTGACTAAATAAGAAATATACACAACTTTATAAGGTTAGAAAACTTGAATTAAACCTTGAGTTTATTCTAGGGCTGGGTTCATTTTTACAAACTTAGGCAAACTTCAGATGTGATTATAATATTGGATGGATGTAAAAGTTTTGCAATGTTTCCCTATTCTATGACACAATATATATCCCATGGTGCTAGTTTTTATAAATTTAATAATATATTTTTATGTTGCATGTGTTGTGTAATTTGTGTGTAATGTAAGTGTGTACTGTGTGTTATTGTAGAATGTTAATATTGTTATGTGTACAGTGTTAAGTTTATGTTATTGTTATTAAATTGTTTACTTCTTTGTCCCTGTGTATTGTTAAAAACCCTGCCATCAAAGATTTTCACAGACAGCCAGAAAGACATCACCTTTGTTTGAGGAATTTTGATTAGGTCACTGATGACAAACATAATCTTATAAGGCCCCAGTGACTATCAAAATTTTATTAGGTCACCAGTGGCTATCAAAAGCAAAATCTTTTAAGTTCACCAGTGACTAGAAAAACCATATATGTCACTAGTGACTAGCAAAATCTTATAGGTCACTAGTAACTAGCAAAACCGTATATGTCACTAGTGACTTGCAAAATCTTATAGGTCACTAGTAACTAGCAAAACCGTATATGTCACTAGTGACTTGCAAAATCTTATACAGCTTACAGCAGTGAACACGATATAAAAAGCCTTTTACATTTAGCAAAATCTTATGCATTGAGAAAAAAAAATGAATTCCATTTAACTCTTCTGTATAGCAAAATCTCACAACACCAATGGCAATGATAATAACCTTGTGAGACCATTCTGTCATTAGCAAAACTAAAAAATCCTTTGACAATGACTAATGTAGATTACAGCTTTGTTCAAAATCATGAGAGGGTATCAACAATGGGCAAAAAATGTTTATATGACCTTTCTCTTTGGTTAAAGTTTTATGAAACTTGCTATAATAAGTAAATTTTGAGGCCTCTTGGAAAGAAAGTCAGCATCTGATGAGATCTTATTCAATATGGTAAAATCTCCCATGATGAGAAACTGTTCAATCCCATTAGACAAACATCTTCCAAATATTTGTATGAACAGTATAGGTGCAGAATGAATGTTGAGAAGTCTACACCAAATCTCACCAATCAGAAATTGAATTGATTGTTTTAATTGATAGGTCCCTACATTAAAAAAATATAGGAGGAGTTCACGTCACAAGAAAGTGTGACAGAAGACGAACGGACAGACGGACGGACAGACAGGGGTAATGACAATATCCCCAAACTTTCATTGGAAAGTGCGGGGATAAAAAGAAGATGTGGCGTGATTGGCCATGAGATAGCCACCCATCAAATGACAGCAGAATTTAAACTTCTACTGGTCCCATTACGGTCATCAACAATGAACCAGAGTCCTTAGACTCCATACAATAACAGAAGCTGTAAAAGGCCCCAAAATACATAATGTGAAACTATACATACGAACCCTTGAACAAGGCTGGAATTCCACTCTTTTTGAAGAGCTCTAAAATGCCCCTTACTTGTGTAAATATAAATGTTAAATGAGAGGTGAAAGGTCAAAATGTTAATAGATATTACAACAAAATTGAAAAAATAAAAATAACAACAAGACAATCCAAAGGACAAGAGTCCTGACTGTGTATGTTTCAGGTTCAGAACATTTGACTTAAGGTTTCGGACCATAATTAACCATGTGATCATTATAGGACCCAGATGTTTTAGAAGAATCTAACATAATGAGATAGGAAAAATTTGGTGAACTTTGGAAATACTATTAATCTATAGTGAATCTTTTGATAATTAATACAGGTTTCCTGGGATTTCCTTGTCAAAATTTAGCAGTCAGATCTGATGTTGCCTAAATTTGTCTTTATTTAGCATTTAAATATGTCTTTAGCTTTATAAAACAGATGATTTGCATGCTAAAATCCTTAAAGTTATGATACAAATACTAAAATCTAAATATTTTTGGAGAAAACGATTTCCTATTAGGAAGGTGAAATTGTTACATTTTAGAATAGTTTATTAATGTCTATAAATAGAAGATATGCCCATAATCACCACAAAAATCCTTTTTAAAAATATGTGTTTCAAACTCTTGTTTTTTTCTGTGTGCTACAAATCCCTAATGCAGTCCTTTGTTGTTTTACCTTATATTGATGTGGTTTTGTGGTTTTTAGCTGATGATGGTGGTAAGTGTGTGTCACCTGTAGTTTTCTGTTGCTATGACAACCCTTTTAGTTTGTAGCATTGCTGCTTTTGTCATCCCATATATACTGTTTGACCTCTTGACCTTAAGTATTAAACATCAAACCAAATAATTGTTAAGGCATAGTGTGATTTCATTTCAACAGTTCTGTAGAGAATCTTACATTGTTAGCTGTTGATAATCATATTTTCTACAATCAAGATTAAAATTCTATTTCTAGCCTTGGTGAGAAATTTGAAGGTTTATATTGAGATTGAAGAAAATACGATAATCAATGTTTTAACAATTCAAGATTTTAAAATTTTCTCTTAAAATTTAAGCAATACAGTGAAATATATAAATTTGTCTAGGCTATGTGGTAACCTTATTAAGCAGCCAGTTGTTTTTAAAGGCCATCATTTTTATTCCAATTATTTAAAATTTTATTGTGAAAGAACTTTATTTAAGAGGTCACTTGTCTAAAATCATCACTTTTGCTTCTTCCCATAAGTGACCTTCAAATACAAGTTTGACTTGGGACAGGACTTCATAAGTTGGCATAACTTGTGTTCAATCCCTTTTGTTATTTGTGACAAATAAAATATGTTTAAACTAACAAGTTTGACTATATTTTTGTATTGAAATGAAAACACACTGTATATTGTAGTTTACAACAGATATGATCATGCAGCTGCAGGAGAAATGACACCCTGATGAAAAGATCATCGTGCTTGCTTTAATGTCGGCATGACACACTGCATTCCGCATCTTCCACCATTAAACTTTGTCTCACACAGTTCCCATATCTAAAATTTATAAGCAAGGAAATAGTTGCATTAATAGAATATACATCTCGTCTTTTTAGATCTATCAGTGCTTGTATATTCTCATAACTGGTATATATTATCATTATAAGTAGATTTTAGAATCATTTATTAGTATGAACTTTAAGAACAAACCCTTTATATTTTCGCAAAGATTTAACATAGTAAAGCCAAGGAAATCGGTAACTTTCATCATTTTTACATCATTCGCAATTACATTTAGTGCTTGTCACACTGCATTAGCCACAGTCTGTATGTATAGATATTTCAACTGCCTCTAAGAGTACAACTGGTAATTTTGAGTCTAAATGAAACAGTGAATTAGTCAGTTCACTGAGGGTCTTGCAGATTAATGTTGATCCAGTTATATGTGACTGATCTGCCTTTTAGCGGGCTTAGACTTTAATCTCCCTCACATAATGCAGCACAATCCCTTACTGAACATATTAAACGTTTTACTATAGGGAGATAATTTGTTAATTTTAGGCGATAATTATTATGGTGAGTTTCAAATGACCAGCTAAGAATAATTGACCAGTGTTTTCAGATTTAATATAACTACACTATTTGCTCCAAGAAAAGTGTTGAATTAAAAAAATGGGGAGCACTTTATATTTGAAACATCATTTTTCAGGTCTATTGAGAAATCTGATGTGTTTTGTAGGCATATAGGATATAAACTTATTTTCCCAGTGCAATGTCATATTTAATTGAACATTTTATATTAAAACAAATTTTTTCTCAGTATTATCATAAATACTTTGCAAGTAACAATCTGAAAGCACAGGGTCAAAAGTCTTAGCATACCGCTAACCTGAGAGCACGAAGACTTGATAACCTTTCTCTTCAGAACTAGATGTATAATGAATGTTCCTATCCAGAAATTAAAGCCTAGTATTTTGTCACTTAGAAGCTGAGCATCACAATTTATACAGAGCATTATGATTATTTTGAGTTCTGTTCATTGGTTAACTTTGATTTTGACCACAAAAAAAAATGACACAGAATTTGTTGCACCAATGTTGAATTGTCCTAAATTTTTTATTGTTCAGTAAAAAATCAGAAGTTGTTTTCTCCTTTTTCCTACAGGTGGTGCTCCGGTTCTGAGTATCTAAATACAAGGCGTAGATATACCTGTATTTAAACTTAAACTATTATAACTGAGTGGTTTAATCTGTAGACAGTATTTAAAGCCATCCATCTATGGACTATGATGTTTCATCCAATAACTTGCCCTTTCTAGTACTCAATTGAATATGACCACAATTTTATTTTTGGCACAATTTTTTTTTTCACTTTATTTATTTGCATAGCTTAGAAAATCTGCATTTTAGAAATTTTTTTTAATCTTGCAGAGTTTTCCACTTTTGAATTCATGTCTTCTTGGACATTGTATTTTCATCAATTTACATAGATATCTCTCTTTTAAGATATATTACATCAGGTTTGCATCTAAATTTTCTCCTTAAAATATTTCACATAGTCGTAAAATAATGCCTACAGATTTTTCTACAGATAAGATGACTATGCATTCAAATATTCTCTGGATGATATAGTATTTGCTTCATATCATGTTGAAAGAAGTGGAGTGCATTGTCTTTATTACTAAGTTTCTATACTTATATAACTCCTTGTTCATATCATGGTAGATATTATCATATTATGGTACCTGAAATATTTTTATAAGTGATGCAGTAAAATTACAAGCCATCTTTCTTATGGGTATTTTTATAACAAGCAAAGCGCTGTTCCTTTGCTTGTTATTTTCTTGTACATATGAAATTTTTGTTATGAATGTTTACTGCATATCCCCCCTTTTTCTATTACACACCGTTCTATGTAAAAGAAATACAAATAACTCAGAACAGCTGTTGAATTTGCACATGATTTGTCTTTTCAAAGCAAAAGTAAATTTTTTAGGCTCACACCTTTTGGCGACAGGATTATAACGTTTTACCCTCTTCCATTCGTTCATATTTTTTTATGTCTATGTCTGTCAATTTCCAAAGAGTTCTCATCTTGTGTATTTTCAATTTGATTTTTTGGGGTGAGTTGTACCACGTTTCCTCTTATCAAATCTGTCGTTGTCTAATTCTTGTTTGCCAGGTCACATGTAAAAAAAAACACCTTTTTTTAAGATAAATGGGTTATAAAGTAATTGTTTACCTCACACATTACCTCTTTTTGCCTGTTCTCCATACAAATCATAAAAAATTTAAGAATTATTACTACGATCAGGTTTATGTAAACAAGCTTTTATAAACTGCACCGTTAGCCTTATAAATTGTATTTTTATATATGTTTTTAGGCTAAGAAACCTGGCAAAAACAATTTAATCAAAATTCCTAGTGAAAAATTAAAATTAGGTTAAAATACTCTCTTATGACAATATTAAGTCACCGGAAGTGATGTTAACAAGGAAAGTTTAAGTGAACCAGTGTAAGTAGTCACCTATCCTACCTATCTATCATATATTTCTTACCTTTGTCACCTTTTAAACTTTTAGGTCACTTACCTGGCCAATTCCATCACCTGCTATTATTATGTCCTGGTTGGAGTTTTGTCTCAGTTAAACATATAATGTCATAGATAATTTTTGGATCAGAGGCTTGTGTTGAATATCAGAGTAGTCCCCATAGGTTCATATTAGAAAAAAGTCTTGTTTTTAAGAATAAAATATTTTGTCTTATAGTCTGAAAAATAAGATATTTGTTTTGTCATTCTTGGAAAACAAACTTATACCCAAGACAGCATGTAAGCAATTGTCAGCTTAGCTTTTATTTTAGATAAAGTTAGCATGCAAATATTCAGTGATATCAACAAAAAGTAAGCATGTAATGGAAGGTTAATATATGTTTTAAAATTATCCAAAAATGTAAGCATGTTTTAATCTTAATATTTTTTTAGCAGTCGGATACATGTGTGATAATTTGTTTCCACTGAAAATATCAATATTCATTTTCTCTATTACGGGAACAGTTTGTGAAGTCAAACAGTCTCTATAGATATCTTATTGAGTTTACTATTACCAGATAATATTATTTCCATTGCAGTCTTTTCAAGATATTTCATTTTTGCCATAAGCTGAAAGATAAACTAATTGATTTCTTTTTTTTTTCATTACAGCTAACCTCAACACAAAATTTCCAGCTTATGAAAAATGTCTGCTAAATGATGGTAAGTAAACTGGCTGTGTTGGATTTACTGACCTAGTAGGTTTAAATCACTTCTGAGAATTTTTTTATATACACCCACTCTGCAACATTCTAATATATTCTGTCTGTCTGACCGCCTGTTACACTTTTTACCTGCTTCGCTGAAAGCCCAAGCAGGTCTACAGTGTTCTTGAAAATCGACGGACCTGTCAGTCCTGACTGACAAAAATGACCACGGACCGACAGATGACTCCATATTGTCGGTCCCGTTGTCCGATAAAAAGTTCGTGGCGGTACATTTGTATTTTGTAGTATTTTTCGGTTATTAGA
>JAULBM010335438.1:0-12821 GCA_032357055.1 Geukensia granosissima
CCTGTATGTCATCCTCGTGCCTGAAGCGGACTAGCCAGACTTTCATGTAGCCAGACCGCTAAAGGCACCAAGGGACGTTGCTCAATGACACCAGACCACAAGCAAATAAATGTTGGTACTCTAAATATTACTCTCTTTAATTTGTTCGCAAATCTGAACTAATGTATCAATATTTTCTACCAAGGAGGCCAGTTAAAAGAAGTGGAACAGAAACAAACAACATAACACAATAAACAAAACAGAGTCATCCCCCCTCCCATTTCTGAAATTTCTAGTTATCTAAAGAACAGTTGAGACAAAGACAAAATCCATGGGCATCTCAGGGGGTTAGCCTCTCCCTCTCATTATAAAAATTACAAATTTTATCAAAAATGTTTCAGATCCCCATGCCTATACCATGTTTATCCCTAGTCAGCATAAAAAGTCAACTTCTATGGGCATCTTGTGTTGTCAGCCCTACACCCTCATTTTAAATATTGTCGGTTTTCTCAAAAACAGTTCAAATCCTCACCCCTAAACCATATGTATATAAGTGCATTTGGGAAGTAGAGTTCTGCCTCATTTCCCTGAAATTTATAGTTATATAAAAAAAAAACAGTTTAGTAAAATTATTATAGATGAAGATTACATCAAAGTTTATGCAATTGAAATGCCATCCTCCAATACATTTTATATATCAAAATGTCTTATTTCACTTTATACTATCAAACACCTTAGTTGTGCTGGAATATGCAGTGTGGCTGCTTAGACTAGTATGACAATATCATAATAAAGTTTTTAATGTTTTCAGAGAATAAGAGGTAAAGACAGGTCGATATCATCACCTAATTCTCCTACCCACCAAAATCATCATCGACGGACCATATCTTCTCCACATGATTTACACTCGCATAATCCACTTCCTGACAACCATGTTCTCACTGAAAATAAAGAGAAATCAGCTACAATTCCACGAACTCAAATGGAGGCTGAGGAGGATGCACAATTATTTAAACCAACAGGAATTCTAAAACCTCCATCCACATCGTCAGTATACGACAATGTATCGGGTAATGTGCAATTAAGGAAACCAAATGGGAATGATAATCGTTTAGCTGTCAACAGAAAATCTATGCCTGTTCCTATGTCCTCACATGTATCATTTGTCGAAGATAGATCATTAAACAACACACGCCCAGCATCTGCTATACATTTTACAACCCAACAGTTTTTGGAGGAAAACTCAGCAAGGTCTGCTTCTGTGACATTCCGTTCTGACACAAAATCAGAGCATAAAAGATTAAATCGAAATGTGGAAAATATTCAGATGGAGACTGCATTTGTTGGGGATATTTCGGTTGAAGATTTACCTAAGGAACATGTGGACAGGGTTAGAGTGCTGGCACCTAAACCAATCAAAGCTCTGAGTCCACCCCAGCGGAAATCATCCTCATCATCCCCTGAATGGCCTTCTCCTCCAGAACCTTTGACCCCATTAACCCCACTCAACCCTGAGGTCCATGTTGATTTTGATAGTGACGTTTTGCGTCGAATGTTACAATCATTACCTGTTTCACCTGACGAAGGAAGGGGAGTTAACCGATCTGATAGTCAAAATAGACTTGGAAGTCTAAATGGAAATGGTCATACTTTAAATCAAAATACAAATGGAAACCAAAATAGAAATAACATTGAAAGAGAAAATAGTCAAAACTCAATACAAAACCAAAATGGAAGTAGTATTACTGGAATGAACAAAGTGAATGGAACAAACTCATCATCAGTGAACACTGAAACTAGCAAATCAAAACAAACTCAACTTGTGGAATATGAGTTACGATTAAGGGATCAATGTGCTCGTCAGAGTTATACGAGGGATAGTTATCCTGATAGTGGTATTGGTGGCATGGCGGGGGATAATGCCACAATTTCTGAAGAGAGCATCAAAGGTAGACAACAAGGTAGGTTCTGGTACAAAATGTATTTAGATCCCTTGAACAGTAAAGTACATCTTTGTGATACCACATCCATCTTTGAGGCCAGGCAAGTTTTTGGTGATATTTGTGAATGCCAAAAGATCAGTGTTAAAAATAAAATTTCAGGTTCTCATAAACAGTAGTTCTATAAAGATTTTTAAAAACCTATGTACCTACTGCAAGTTACATAGATATGTCTTGTTAGGAGCCTTCTGCAGCCAGGGATTTGGGGTAAATAGTGCAAAATCCTGCAATCTAGACATTTTCTCTGACACTTTTTAGTGCTGATGAACAACTGATTTTTTTATCAATTGGCCAATTCAGGGTACATTTTAATGTCAACACATGTTATTTTTGGTTACTTTTGCAGCTTGAGTTATTGCAAGGATGTTTGTCCATTATTGATTGGCTTTAAGGCAACCTGTTAGTGTTTGTAATTTATACTTTTTGCATTGCTTTCTCCTAATGACATTTATACCACATCTCTTACAGTTATTTCAAGTAAATATTATTGTTATTTTGGAAAGGTCTCATGGGAAAAGTACTATGTACAACAAATGATAGGCAACTATAAAAGAGTGACACTAAAACAAGTGTTTATTGTAGGTATTTGAAACAGCACCAGAAATCTTCTTATCATTTAGAATGAAATTTATGAAGTACTTTAAAAAATATTTGATATAGCAAATCAATAATTTTTTACAATCTTTCCTCCTTTGATATCATCCTACAAAACTACAGAATAAATAAAGGTCTGATAATAGAAATAATACTAATATTTGACTATAATACATATCAATTAACAAGTGAGAAATCCATCAATTTATGGTATATTTATTGTGATAAAATCTCAAGGTATTGTGAAGTGTTTGAAATTAATTTTTCCTACATTAATATTATCTGAAGAATAATTGATTTTTGACATTAATGATCCTTTACTGTAAAACTGATTTTTATGTTAGAAAGGGGAGATAATTGATTACAGGCCAAATCTGTATATCAGGTAGTGAGCTTAAAAGCAAATAAAATTTTAATTATAGCTTAAAATAAATAACAAAATCCAAACAAGTTCCAAAATATATCCATTCAAATTAATATATGTATTTTAGAACTAAGAATTAAAGAAGATTACAACTGTGCCTAAGAGTTGAAGAAAAATATTTCTGAGCTTCAAATTCACTGGAACATATTTTCTTCCAATTGAAAATATCCAGAATTTGAGAAAATGAATTAAAACAAGTACAGAAGTTGGTATTCACCAATAAAAATAGAAAAAGGAGAGATGTGGTTTAATTGTCTGTGAAACAGCCATACATAACATATACTGTAATTGCAGAAGTTGCAATGCTGATGATAATGTGAGTTTTAATATTGTGATTTAGTTCATCCTGTAACAGAATACAACATTCTAATTAATGTGATTTGCATCCTGGCACATAATAAAATATCGCAATAATTTTTAAATTTACAGTAAATTACAAACATCTACACATTACCCCAATGGCATTCAATAACAAATATCCATAACATAAAAACAGGCTATAAAAAGCCCCAAAAATTAAATGTGATAATATTTAAGTTGAACAATAATGGCCCAAATAAGTCATTTAAGTGCAAAATGTAAATGTGAAACAAGTAACACTTAATAAAAAAAAAACAACAACATTCATTTGACTACAGGTTCCCGTCCCCTCGACAGTCACACACAGTATGTGGCTTGGCCTTACATGATAAAAGTACATTTTAACTATTTATTTGAACCTTCCAAATAAGGATTAATTGATACTGAATTGTATATTACAGAAAACAACAGGTGTTTTTACTCAATCATATCACTATTGATCAGAAATAAAGATTGGGAAAATGTCATAATAAATTTACAATTAGTTCTACCATGGCTAATAAGTGGTGTAATAGATGTTCTATAATAATGATATCTTAATGATTTAAATAGGTATATTAGGAAAGGAAACAACAATTATCAGCAGGTGGTAAAAGTAGAGTTTATAACAAAGTCTGAAGGTGTATTATAATGGCCAAGGTAATGTCAGGTGAAAAAGAATGAAACCTACAGCAGGTGAAAGAAACCAGATGATATATGTGTCGGGTCAAATAAAGTAATGTTGGAAGTTTTCTTGTTCCAATATGAAAGTTTCAAGTAAATTTCTTGCTCTTGATAAGTCTAAGAAAGAGTCATTTGCAACTGTGTAACCAAAAAAAAAATGAATTTGATTGAAACCAAACATGGTGTGAATTTTCCTATGAGGTGTTAACCAAACATGGTGTGAATGTTCCTATGAGGTGTTAACCAAGTATTTTCACTTTGATCAGTCATCTATGGGGACTTAGCTTACATAGGAAAATACATAGCCTTCTGGAGCAGCTGAACTCACCCTGGTTTTTATAGGGTTGTGTTACTTCAGCTTTAGTTTTCAGTGGAGTGTTTTGTGTTCTGTATTTGTCTTTTGTTTTATTTTATTGTCCATGGTCTTTTCTTTTGACTTAACAATTTCTGTCTGCCCCTTTAGTATATTCAAATTCCTTACATATACAAAAGATATCTTGAGAACCAATGAATGCAGTGAAAGCAACCATTGTGTGAATGCTCTTACTCTGGTTCCCATCTGCCATCCAAGATGGCCACCAGTTTTGTGAATGTTTTACTCCGGTTCTCATCTGCCATCCAAGATGGCCACCAGTTGGGTGTTAAGTTTAATATAGGACCCAATGGAAAATACATGCAAAAAACTGTTTTTGAGAACCATTGAACAGATTGGCACCAAGCAGAGCATGGATGTTCTTTATTAAGTGCTGACCAAGTAATGGTACTCTGGTGCTAATCTGCCATCCAAAATGACCACAAGGGGGTATTTAATTTAATATAGGAATCAGTGGGAAATACATGCAAAAGACATCTTTTTCATAACCAATGAATGGATTGAAATCAAACATGGTGTGAATGTTCTTTGTTAGGTGCTGACCAAATAGAAACAATAAACAGATTGAAGTAGAGTGTAAATGATTCTTATAAGGTGCTGACTAAGTGTTCTTACTTTGGTTTGAGCATATTCTTCAAATAATCACACAACTGTAAAACAAACAAACAAGATTTAGAAGGATTCAGAAACAATCTTAGCAAAGCTTATGGTTGGATTTGACATAGACATCTTATTGGAGTTGGTGATTTTCATGAAGTTAGTGTGTTAGTCATAGACATTTTCATGGAGTTAGTGGGCTAATCATAGACATTTTCATGGATTAAGTGGGTTAGTCATAGAATTTTCATGGAGTTGATGGGTGAGTCAGTCTATTTCATAGAGTTGGTGGACTAGTCATAGACATATTCATGGTGTTGTTTGGCTAGTCATAGACAATCTATGCAATTGGTGGGCTAATGATAGTTGGAGTTGGTTAGTCATAGACATTACAAGGAGTTAGTGGGCTAGTCATAGACATTTTCATGGAGTAAGTGGGCTAGTCATAGACATTTTCATGGAATTGGTGGGCTGGTCATTGACATTTTCATGGAGTTGGTGCACTAGTCATAGACATTTTTGTGGAGTTGGTGGATAGTCATTGACATTTTCATGGAGTTGGTGGGCTAGTCATAGACATTTTCATGGAGTAAGTGGGTTATTCATTGACATTTTCATGGAGTTGGTTGGTGAGTCATAGACATTTTCAAGGAGTTGTTGGGCTAGTCAAAAACATTTTCATTGAGTTAGTGGGCTAGTCATAGACATTTTCATGGAGTTGATGGGCTAATCATAGACATCTTCAGGGAGTTAGTGGGCTAGTCATAGTCATTTTTATGGAATTGGTGGGTTAGTCTAAGACATTTGCATGGTGTTGGTTGGCTAGCCAAAGACATTTCTTGTAGTTACTGGGGTAGTCATAGTCATTTTTATGGAGTTGGTGGGCTAGTCAAAGACATTTTATTGGAGTTGATGGATAAGTCATAGACATTTCATGGAGTTGGCGGGTTAGTCTAAGACATTATTTTGGAGTTGGTTGGTTAGTAAAAACATTTTCATGGAGTTGGTAAGTTATTCATGGAGTTGGTGGGCTAGTCATAAATATTTTCATGCAGTTGGTGGGCTAGTCATATACATTATCACAGAGTTGATGAATTAGCCATGGACATTTTCATGAAGTTGGTGGGCTTGTCATAACCATTTTCATGGAGTTGGTGGGTTAACTATAGACAGTTAGTTAGTTTGTCATACACTTCTCCTTGGATTTAGTAGGTTATAGTAATTATACAGTTACTTCTATTTTTTCTTTCACCATTCTATCTATCTTGGAGGTTCTGTGTGACAGATAAAGGATAATAAGATACATTAAGTACACAGCCTTATATAAGTAAATCTATGGATGTGATAATTACGTTATTATCTACCTGTATAGGTAATTAATGTCACATCATACCTGGACAGAATTATATAATCTGATTTTGTATTTAGATCTCACATTTTAGGTTCCTTGTCTACATCTTGATTACATTTAAGATTAGCTATACATTTTTAAATTACAGAAAGTGTAAATTTTCAGATTTGCATGTTGTGGTACAATAGGTGCATTACAACCCATTGTTATAAACTCATGTTCAATTTACGTTCATTTTGATTATGATAAAGAACATTATTGAATTTATATGTAAATCTGTTTGCCTGAGACCATTATTGGTAATACAGTGTTTTTGTTTATTGTTATTTTAAAAGTATTCAACTTTTGAAAGAGTTGAATTTCTGAATTGTGATTGAAAGGGTCAATATTGGCATATTCCACCGAGTATAAATTTGATCAATGAGGACTAAAAAGGTTGTTTTAATATGTTACCACAGATTGATTAATATTTTGGTTAGGGGAAAGGAATTGCTTATCATGCTATTGGAAACTTTTAGTGGAAAGTCAACTAATTGACTGAAGCAATACTCAAATTCACTATAGGCATATCAACTGGAAATTGACATTTTTGTAACATTTTAGAAAATACTGTCATCTTGCAAGAATCTTTTAACAACAGGAGTTTTGTAAGATTTTTAAGCTTTAAATCGAACTAGCTTAACATGAGAGATTTTTAATGTTTTGAAGATTATCTTAAGACATGCAGGTGCTTGTGTTATCTTCTATCAACCAGATGCCGATCTCAAGTTCAAACAAAGATTGTAGTAGATAAAACTAACTTCATGTCAGAGTATGTTTTATTGTGGCGAGTGATCTCATTAGCTGGACAATTAGGAGCTTCTGTTTATAATTTACTTCCTGGTTACATATTGAAAGATTAGCAGTGGATTAATGACCACAAAGTGACTAGTTGGCATTTTGGCAGTGATTTGATACTATATGATCTTGGCTGCTAGTCACGTTTTTTAATTACAGTTATGAATTTGCATGACTTCTCTTTAAAAGATGTGAAAATGCATAAATTATAGTCATATTATATCCCATGAAATTAGTTAGATGTGACTTTAAATTGATTTTGGAACAAAACATGATAAAGTCAGTGAAGTGTTTAATGTCTTTTTTTTTTTAAATCATGGTATAAATAACAACTTAGTAGAAATGATCGGCAGCTATTTCAGATATTGACTTTTATCGGAAATCATTTAAAGTTTTGTAAACATATAACCAGATAGGCTCAAAGAAATGGACATTTTAGGCACAAGTGACCATTATTAAGACTTATATTGACCAGGACTATTGACAGAAAATCATAGATCATTGTTGTGTTTGTTTATAAATACTAAGTTTGTTGACAGTTTATCAGATGATTCTTAAGAGCAGGTGGCTGTTTTACTTGGACAAATATTGTGTAAAGTAAAGTAAAGTTTTAACCTCAGATGCTTAAGTGTTGTATATTGAAACTGTATCAATAATAAATAGTTATTTGGAGTATCCTTAATACAACAGCTGTCCAAATGACCATTGGTCAGTCAGATTAAGTTTGGGAATCACTTGATTAAGTTTGACAAATTGGATCACACATTCTAATGTATACACATGGATGAATCACAACTTCTTGACAAGCTAGTTTACTTTGACTGATGCATTAGATTATTATCGCCAGTCCCAGCCAAGAGAGCTCATATTGGATAGCTTTGTAACACTAGTGGACATTCTACAGTCAGGAAAATATATACTGATCTGGAAAAATTCTGTCAGTTTTGTGGATTATTACCACCAGTCTCAGCAAAAGTGGTACTGTTTTTGTTCTTAAAAATCTTCTTATAACACTTATAGAAAAAAAACTTTCAGAGAAATAGATTTTTAATAAGGGCAAGTGCTTAAGGAGTATTTTGTAAAGAAAAAAAGGCAGATGTGAAAATGATTGTTTATTTGGTGACAATGACCACTTAAGTGTCAGTTTATAAAGCCAGGATATCCCGTATTGTGAGCCTGGATTAATTCACTTCAGACGTTGATTTGTTTTTTCACCATTTTGTTTTCTTTATCTTGCTTCATTTGTGTCAAAGTTCAGACAAAGAATTTTCAATATTTAGTTATTTTATGCTGGTGGACATTGCTTAAAGAATTGACTAAGGACTGAATTCAGTGGTTCAACTCTCCTTATATAGTAAGATTATTTTCTGTAAAATTTAACCAATGAAAAATATTTATATAACATTGGAAGTTGGCTAAAGTATGTCCATTGGATTGTAGAAAATTTATAATCAAAATTTGATAAAGACAATTTTAAAATAGTGCCCCCAAGTCTAACGGGGTGGTCATTTAAATAGCACTTGAAAATTGACTTTATTTGGTTTTATAAATTAACGTGTGTGTGATTAAGATAAAAATTATAGCCCTTAGAAGAGGGTTGACTCTGCATTGTTATTACAGAATATCACTTGTATTCAAATTTTATGATTGATTGTCGGAGCTTTTGTACAAAGCTGAGTTTAAATACAGACTAAGCAGTAAAGGTTTGGACTTTTCAATATAATTATGAAGCTGAGTTGAGAGAGATCTTGGTGTTGCCACAAGCTCGGTATGAAACTTTCAAGGATTTTCCCGAGAAGACTAAGCTTATTATACTAAAGTGTTGGTTATGGCAGAATAATTGAAGAAAATTAACCAATTTGTACATTTTTACTGTTTTACATCATTTTAATAACTGTTCATTTGGATAAAAGGTGTGTGTTATGTGATTACATTCAACTTAATACAATAAGTGTCTTTCAGATATAGAGAAACTAATCATTAGCAAAAAGAAACATTTTTGGAAGTTATTTTTTAACTTTATCAGATTGAATACATCAAAAAAGAGATGTGAACTAGAGCAAGGAATTTGATTTGTGAATAGGATTGAAAACTTTGTGGGACTAAATATGGATATTATCAGTATGATAATGAGAAGGTCAGCTTCCTCTGGTGGTAAGTCCATTCTTGTAAACATATTGTAATCCCTTGAATTAATAATGTTAGCAAAGATTTTCACAGGAATATTTAGCTTGTTATTGCAATGAATCATGAAGTCAAAATTTAAATCAGTCATGCATAGGCATTATAAAGTGGGGCCTTTTTGGATTTTTATTTAAGTTCTGGAATTTCTGGCAAATTTTTGCCCCCTCCCTTTCCCACACTGTTTGATCAGAAAAAAATCAGTAAATGTTACCTTTACTTTTTCTATCCATTTCTATAATTTAATAAAAGTTTCTCCCAGATTAAACAAAAGTGAAAAGACTTAAAGTAAATAAATGACACTTAGGGAGGACCTATTGAGGGGGTGGGATGGGATGGGATGGGCAGGATGCAAATTCTAATGAAAAAAAGGCACGATGGCAAATAATTGAAAGTTATTTTCATGTCCCCAATAACATCAAATGATTGCTTCCATGTAAAGACACCAGCTGGCAAACAACCAATTAAAAAAATATTTATCAAAGATGTAAGGTGCCATTTAGAAGACAGTAGTAAGTCAGCAAAGGTCATGACAGGGTGGATCCAATTAGGGCCAGGCAAGCCCAGGTTTCCCTTTCAAATGCAATAATGATAAAAAAGGAACAATTTTGGTGTTAATCTCCATTGGAAATCGAGAAAATTTATGAATCTAGAGGTCCACAAAAAGTGGGCATCCCCATTTCCAAAAGTCTGCCTCTGCATGGTGTTTGGTCTGATAAAATCGCTACAATTTTTACCTTTTCTTATTAGTGTGACCTTGTATAAGCATGGAATACCTCTATGGTATAAGTTATACCACTGATACCAATTTCACATTTTTGTAAGTGTAAGGGGTGACACAAAGTAAATGTTAACCAATGACAGTATTAGAACTGTTACCTATAAATCATTTTCCTATTAATATCAACCTTGGGTGTTTCAAATGATAATTGATTAATAATTGCCAGGTGTTAAGTGCTACCTGTAATGACTTGTCACCTGTCCTTTGTAGGTGTAGGTGTAAGAAGATTAAGTGATTATGGTTGTTTTTCCTTGAACACCTAAATTTTTCCTATAGCAAAGTTTTAAACTACAATGTTTACTTTAGGGTCAATAGAAATGACCTGGATCAGGGCCAAAGCTGTAAAAAGAATAGATTAAAGAATAAATTACATAAATTATGTAATATTATAACTTCTATAGTAAAATACCTGTTTGATAGGACTTGCATGTTGTGAGTAAAAGGTATTAAATATACTGTTCACTGCTATCTTTTTACATGCAAAGTAGCAAATTTCAAAATTTCAAAAAATTGTGAGATAACTAAGTACTTGAAAAAAATTGAAGAATCAATCAGAGACGTCACCTTGACATTTTTAAGGAGGGACCATTTGGGAATTTTTTAATTTTTAAATGCAATTTATCTATTTATTTTCTGATTTTATATGAATTTTTTTTTTTTATAAAAGGGGTCAAAGGATTAAAAAGATGTGATTTTGCAGGAGATAAGAAAGTTTTATTTTCATCCGATTTTGATGGGGTTTATTGCATTTGATTCCTCTGTATTAGAGCTTTTAGTGTCACATCAACAGAATTTCTCTATCTCTTACTGTTTTCAAGGTCAAAGTGGGGGGTGGGGGGTGGGGGGTGGGAGTTAGGTGAGTTCAAAATTCAATTTTGAATAATGAAGAATATTTAATTTTAATCTGATTTTGATGGAAGTTTTGTCCAAATGATTGATCTTATGAAAAATTTAACAGTAGTGACACCAGTTTTGAGGATAATACGAGTCAAAATGATCACTTATCCAGTCATATTACTGTGTCCAGCACATTACTGTGTCCAACAAAATACATTGTCCAAGCTTACCCAAAGGTTCATTTGTTCACCTTTCACATGTCTACATGCTGCGGTGGTATCATGCTGTGCTTGCGAAGCACCTGAGTTTTGTATTTGTACTTTCTACGACAAAGCTACACTTCCATTACTCATCTGACTCTCTTGAGATATAAAAGGCCCAAAGATGACCACACCCAAATTTTGTAAATTTTTTTATATTTATTACTTGTCCAATTTTCATGTTTTTTTAAATGATTTATTTTTAAAATTGCAACAAAAGTTACTGAAAGCATTTTTAAAGGGGTCAATTGGTAAATGCAGGAGATGAAAAAGTTTTTATATTTTTATCCAATTTGATGGGTTTTTTTAATTTTGATTCGTCCTGTATTTCTCAATGAAAGTGTTCAGTAGTAGTTCAATTGTTTTTCCTCTATCTTTCACTATTTTTGAGATAAAAGGGGTAAAAACAAGAAGAAAATTCAATTTTGCATAAAATGGAAAAATTTTATTTTCCTCTATTAAAATTTTTTTCCCCTATTTTAATGTGTTTTTTTCAAATGATTCCTCATAAAAAAATGCTACAAAGTTACTCCAAGCATTTTTTGTAGCTTTCATGCTTTTATTGTTTAAGGGGTCATATGTTTAAAAAAGGCAATTTTTACATTTCATGCAGTTTTGATGGTTTTTTATTTGATTCATCTCAATGAGTGCTTTTAGTAATTTGTCAATAAATTTTCTCCATCTCTTAATACAAAAATTGGAGATGTAGCATGATTGTCCATGAGATAGCTATCCACCAAATGACAGTCAAATTTAAACTTCTACAGGTCCCATTATGGCCTTCAATAATGAACCAGAGTTCATACCATAAAGTAAAGGAAGCCATAGAAGGCCCCCAAAATACAAAAATGTGAAACTATTAATAAAACTCAACAATCGATCTAATCTGTTAAAAAATGGTAAACAAATAGCAATAAATGAATAATTAAACCATGACAACCACTGGGCTATAGGTTCCTGGCTTTGAACAGGCACATTAAGTATGTGGTGTGGTTTAACCAGTTTGTGAGGACTCAAACTTCCCCCCTAACCTGGACAGTGTTGTGACAAAACAGCAATAAAAACACACTATGAAATCAGTCAAAATGGATTTAACACTTGAGATAGATACTGAAAACCAGTAACAAATACAATTTAAACTAATACATGATACAACAAAAGTATTGACCTCAAAAGAGTACTTGCAGTTGCTGTCTGGCAGTGTCTGCTAGTTCAAAACCCAAAAGCAACCGAAGATGAATTTTAAGATCATCTGGGTTTAGTTTAAATTTCTGAGCTTTTTTCTTACCATTTTCTAGATAATAAGTGGTCAAATTGGGCAAAATTAAATTTGGATGATATGGCAAATTTTTATTTTTCATCCAAATTTGATGAGATTTTTTTCCTTAAATCATCCCTTATGAATAATGCAACAAAAGTTATAGCAGTTTGGGGATAATGTGGTCAAAATGATAATTGATCCAGTCATTGATCCAGTCATATTACTGTGGCCAGCACTTATTGTGTTCCCCGAGGGCGGCCGGGGTATAGAAATAAGCCGTTCGGTTTCTCCGCCTGCAGGTAGAACCCCTGCTGAAGGGGCGT
>JAULBM010335449.1:0-12821 GCA_032357055.1 Geukensia granosissima
CAAAAGGCGTCATTATTTTGTAACGCAGTCCTGAGATCCAATATTCATAATAGGCGTTTTTTTTTTGCAATGGCTGATTTTGGAGTAATGTAATACGTTTGCAATGCAATAATGAAGCATTCAGTGTTCATTTCTCTTAAAATTCAGGATACAAATAAGAGTAAATTGACATGTATGAACCGTAGTCTCATCCTAATACATGGTTTACAACAAAATCTCCAGTCAATTGTTTTCCATTATTTAGCAGTATATTTATTAACTGCAAACCTGAACTTATTAACTTTTAGCTTAAAACTATTTAAAACTCATAACTGGAATTGTCAAAACAGTAAAATTATTTTTTGCAAGGGAGCAGAAAAGAACAGTTTTTATGTAAACCTGTCATACATTTCTATAGCAATTTGGACACATTTTCAGAATATACAATTAAGTTGAAGATTCCCTTAAAGTAAAAAAAAACTTTGTACTTTATTATGACCCTATTATGTGTATCGGACCGGTTTTCACTAATATATCGGTATCTCGTGACACTGAAATGTGCATTTCAGAGATTTAAAAAAAAAAATTTGAGATACAGAGAAAAATAACATTTTGTATTTCCGATAACTTTGATATTCGTTTTCAGAGAATTTTCTTGAAAATAATAATGCAGATTATTCCGGTTACCAAAATCAGTGCCTTTTCCAATAATTTTATATTGCACGTAGGTACTTATAAATATTTGGATGGTCACGGAAACGTACCCCGTTCTCTTCAAAACTATGACATGTACGAGGACGGGACCAGAGAATGATGAATGTATAAAATCTGCAGATTATGTTCTCGACATAAAGCTTTTTCATTCTTACATGTTTTGTCATACCCTGCAGACTGTCATCGCTAGGTTAACTTTTATTTGCAGCAAGAGATACAAATATACAATATAAATTTGTAACTTTCAGCAGTTTTAATATTCTATGTGATTTATTTATTATATATAAAATATATTATTATTTTATTAATTTAAAAAGAAGTGCAATTTAATTCGTAATGAAAACTCCTAGCGGTGTGTGTGGGAAACGCAAGTTTTTTCTTTTTCTAGAAAAACGACTTTAGACAAGAAAAAAAAATCCTCAGAAAATGGTTCAAACATTCCCGGAAACATCCACCAAATTCTCGGAAAAGGGAAGCGAGGATGAAAACTTGACTGGTTAATTAAGTCAAACCCCAAAAATAAATATTGTTCTTGGTATGTGTATTTTTATTAGTCGTATACATGCAAGTATTAGCCTACATGTATACCTGCAATTTTCTCAGCAATTACATTTGTATTCATATTCTCCAATTATCAATCGATGGGACGAAAAAACACTTTTTCATCCCAGGTAATATATCATAACCACCTCACGGAAACGTACCCAGTTCTATTAAAAACTATGACATGTTCGAGGACGGGACCAGAGAATGATGAATGTATGTAGCCCACTTGCTATTCAATAGCCAGGTATAATTTTACAACAAGTGTTTATTGGTTCATGTATAGTCATAGGACTACTCGAGAATGATTATTAAATCCAGATAAATAATAAGAACACATTTGTATAAAAATAGATAATGAAAATAACATGTATTTTGAAATAAACTTTCTGCAAGATAATCATTTAATCTATTTTAGTCATTTATGTTTACATATTGAAAATTGAATAGAATTTTATCAATGAATATTTATTAAATTTATTTGTCATAAGAGTTTGGTCAAGTTCATACTCCTTGAACATTTTTTAATTGGTGTCTGACAGTTTCACAAATGGTTAAGACAAAATCAGCCTTTTTCAGACTGGTTGAGACAGGCATGAGTCTGGTCAAGACTAATTCAGACTTTTCAGAATGGCTGAGACTAGGTCGAAAACATTTAAGCAAGGGTTAAGACAGGTTCAGACTAATTCAGACTTTAATATTATTTTCAGCCTAGTTCAGACTGCGGTCGAGACAAATTAAGTAAAATTCAGACAAAATCAGACTGGTCAAGTAAAATTCAGTCCAATTCAGACTAAAACTGGCCTTTTCAGACTTTCAAGGGTTTGTAGTGTTTGTCAAAAAAATTCTGATACGACGGACAAGCCTTGGAGAAATATACATTCCGTATGCAGGAGCAGATAGAATGTTGCAACACATTAATGTAAGGTTAACAACGGGAAAATGTATATTTTGTATTTTGTATTTAACCTAGCCTTGCTGTCAATTTCAAGGTGTACGTTTTCGTATAAGGCAGATCTGTCTGTTTCTGTAGTATCATTGATTTTAAGTTAATAGGGATGATGCTGTCAACATAGGCACCAAATTTAGAATTATAAGTGAGAACTTTGACTATATAGCGGCCACTTTTTTCCTTTTTCATCAGAAGGCTATGTTTAAAGTCAGCTTCATACGAATAAAGAAATATCGGCGAGAAGGGGTGCACAATAGTTCCCACTGGAACGCCGACAAATGATATCTGCAGAGTCCTTTGTATTAGATATAAAGGGGTTTATAAGCAAAAATTTGTACATACGTTTGAAATCGTTTTAAAAACAATAACAGTGAACCAAAGCTTTTAATTTTTCTTTGAGATTTGGGGAATAGTGGTGTAAAGAGTTGGGAAATAAAAATTGTTGACGTTATTGCAAAAGGAAAAGGAGCTTGATTTGGAGGATTTTTACAGATCAATTATCTATATTCAGTTTAACAGCAAACTAATATTTTTCCTTTCATAAAATAGAAAACTATTAGATACTTTTGAAGTAAATTTAGGCGAACTAACTACCACCGGTTAGACCCCAAATTTTTGCTTTAGATGTCGTTTTTTTTTCTCAATCAGTTAAAATTTCCCAAAGTTTTTTGGTGGAGGTGATATAAAATGACAAAAATATTCACCAAAATTGGCGGTTTTGTAATTTAGTGCGTTTTGGCGTCACGCAAATGATAATCGACGAAATAACACTATTTAACTAATACGTTCAAAAAAATTTACTCTGAACTGCATGTGTGGATATGAATAGAGAACTAAGAGATGTGGTTTTCAACAATAGACAAAGACCCCCACGGTAAGGCAAGCTGTGAGAGGCTCTAGAAATAAAAATGTAATCACATTCAAATATACAAATTATCGTCCAATTAAGTTTATACTCTATGTCAGGCTTTTGTGGTGTGTGATTTTCGAGCTTTATAAAATTGTTAGTGCGTTTCTGCCTTTGTGTTTATTTTTAATCAAAAGAAAGAACTATCCCACATTTAACGGTTTATGTTTTACGCTATGAAATAACGTTATACGTACTATTAGCTGCCCGCGAAGTTCTCTACGGAGATTTAACATTGAGGGTCGGCCATCTTCGTTTTGGGCGGGAGCGCTTAGGTTTGACCTAGATAAGGCAATTTTTAAAAAATGCGCACCTTTCTTTTTTCCGACCTTCTCTTTGGATTCATATAAGAAGAATCACTCATAAATTTCCATTCAGGTGAGCCTCAAACGATTTTTGCAAGTTATCTTATTCTAGTTTAATTACTTAATTATTACGCAGTGTTGACAATGTGTACTCCCGGTCTCGTGCTAGCGCGTGCAAAAAGCCACATCCTGCAAACAAATGGCTGACTTTACAATGTAAAATCCCCGTAAAGAATTAAAGCTTAAATTTCATCCTGATTGCTAAAAAGTATTATTGCAAGTTACTTGCACTTTTTTCAATCTAAAAAATAAACACTATTTTATAAGAATACGGCAGACAGTTTTTCTTTCATAACGTTTTTAGCCGTTACAACAAACTCTGACATAGAGTATAAAAAACTTTTGTCAAAACCTTGTAGTAGGAATAAATTTTAACTTGACTCTTTCAGTTCCGTTCTATTTAATACCATACTTTATGATTTTCGAATATTGATTGAACAAGAAAATTCCAAAAACAGTCTAAAAAAGAATTCGAAGATACTAAAGCGCAGACAGAATTTGTTAATTCGGAAAACAGACAAGACCATGGTCGACAAAATAAAACGACAGAAAAACATAGAACACACAATACTTCACTGAAATTTAAAGCTGGAGTAACACGAACCCTACAAAAACCAGGGTGAGTTCAGGTGCTCCGGTAGGGTAAGCAAATTCTGTTCCACTAGTGACACCTATCGTGTTACTAATAGTCAATAGAATATAGTCACAATCAGTGTTAGTCAAAACTGATATAGGAAAGGATTTTTATTCATGACACTGTAAAGATATCCATTGTCATTTGTGAAATGGATATTTCGTACCGACCAACCAAATCATTATGGAGACCGAAAAACTTCCGGCGTGATGACTCTAATCTTTCCTTGAGAAACCTTTGGCTCAATAGCTTTCTGGACTCTTTCAATAAATTCCTGATAGGAAGCATATGCCCTGGAAAGCTTTATTTTTGCTATTAAGTTGCTCATCAAAATTGCAGTCACACAAATGAGTTAACTTCATATGAATACCATTGCTCTTTACAGTTACACGAGACAAAATCCCAGCGTAATATTGTAAAAGAACACTTTGCTGCATTTAAAGAAAAATAATGTTTCTAAATTAAAGATTTTGTCAGCCTAGGCCAGTAGCAACACCCTAAAATAATCGCGACAAACCACGTTTTTCACTTTGTCTTGACCTTATTCATGAGGCAAGATAATCGCGTTCTAACATATACGTAGAAGTTATAGCAATATACTTTAATTAGCTAATAGACATTTATGCAGTTACCTTCTTTGAATCATTGCGCATAACAAATTCAAACACCAAGAGGAGCAAGACTAAAATCTCCAACTTCACAAGTTTATCAGAAAATTGAGAACAAATATTTTAGACTGCTTTTACGTTTTATTCCCCAGATGTACAAGAATTTTTTGGAAAATACAAATCACATTGCCTATCCATCTATTTGTTCGTACGTTTACATATCTTTTAAGCGGAATTCCTCCTTAACCGCTGAATAGATTTAAATGAAAATTCATATAAACTAAGATTCCGTATCATGTTTATGGGCATAAAGACAGATATTTGTTGTAAACTGAAGGGAATGGTGATTCAAAGATCAACATGTTTCGAGAGCAGGTATATCATATTGTGGGCGTTAAAACAACAACGTTTGATATATAAATTTTTAAACTCTGTAAAAATTTAAAAAGCTGATATCATACTTTTGTTGCCATTTTTTGTCAGACCTCAAAGAGCCATAAAATGGAGATAATTTCATACTTTCCATATTCAGATAAAAAATAATTCGTTCACTTGTTATCGAATACCTAATTACCGGACAGTTTTGATGTTCAGACTGGTATCCTTGTTTCCAGTTTATTCCATTTTATGTCTACTAAGAGTGTTATAACTTTAGTTTCTGTGCCATGTCTTCATTGACCAGTTGATTCTAAATCGTATATTACTGGGAATTGTCTATAAATCATGGAAAATAGTCTCCGAAGAGATTTATAGAGATCTTATAGTTTATTAGACATTTGGCGATTACATTTATTAGCTTTATTTTGTTTCTATTTGGTTTCATTGAAAGTGTACAATCTTCAGGGAAATTATCAAAAATGAACCGGACTGATTTACTTCTATAATAAAATATTAGGGATAATATTAATAACCAAATATAACATCTGAGTAATAAAGATTATGACCTATACATATGAAACAGAGTAACACGAATCTAGTCGGCTTGTGATAGTTGATGTGATATGAACCCAATTTTGTCCATTCAGTTTCTTGTTAATAAATAATATTATAAAGCTTTTTCGTATCACCCCCGTATCAACCTATGAAACCAAATATCATTCCAAGATGTTTAGCTCAAGATTCTGGTCGACTTGTGATAGTGGATGTGAATAGGAAACATCCATACCATAGTTGTTTATCAAAATTTTTACAATTTAATGAAACTGTCCCAAATGTTAAGGTTCACCGTGAAGTACACAGGAAAAACAGGTGACCTTTGGACTTGCACATAAATTTTCGAAAGCTCAGTTTTAATACATTTTAATTGTCACAAAAATAAAAATTAAGAAAAGAACAAAAAAGAAAACAGTATTAATTTAAACAATAAATCATTTGAAACATGCTATAGTTATTTCTTTATGCAAGAAATACATGTTATCCGTAATTTAAACATAATAATTTAAAAGGTAGCATGATTATCCACGGGACAGTTATCCAACAAAATGATAGTCGAAATAAACTTCTACAGAAACCCTTACAGTCTTCAATAATGAACCGGGTACATAAAATAACGGAAGCTGTAACAGTCCACCAAAATACAAATAAAACTATTCATAAAATATTTATAGTATATTTATGTTTACGATGATATTGTCGCTATTGGAAGCAAATAATTGAACAGATTTAAGTAAATTTAACCAACCAACACTGACGAAACCAAGCGCATGTTTTTCTGGTTCGCGTACATGTTTCATCTTTTCATTATATTTGTATTCAGATTGTTGGTTCAGGCCTGCTGACACTTGAATCTAACAGAACAATTTCTTGTCCATATATATAAGCTTACATGGTATGTTATAGTATCAGTTATTTTTTTATTATACAACAGTTACAACACTAGCAGAACCTGATGAATGCAAATACAAATTCACCAATTTCGCTTTCTCCAGTGTCAAGACATATTGACTATTTGATAACGTTTTAACTGAGCTTTGGCACTACAATGAGAGTTTTATTTACCCCAACTCGTGATTCAAACCATAAGTCAGCAAAATAAGTCTTCATTTACTCTTTCAGTTCTGGCTTGGCAAGAACCCTATATTGTCCTTTCAGCTTCTTGTAAATAAATAATATTATACAGCTTTTTCGTATCAACCCCGTATCATCCTATGAAACCAAATATCATTCCAAGAAGTTAAGCTCAAGATTCTGGTCGACTTGTGATAGTGCATGTGATTAGGAAACATCCATACCATAGTTTATCAAAATTTTTCAACATGAAGCAGGTTTTGTACTTAATTACAGTTTACGGTGACAAGCCAAAGGATCTATTTTGTATTTAGGGGCAGGGTAATGGCTTGATGATATCGATACAATATTAGTCACGTAACAGAATTTTAGCCCGCAAAATTTTATCATTATAAATGCATAATTCTGTCGTAAGTGTACTAAGTTATGAACCCGCCTCTACTGATGGATTAATTTAGAACAGAACATGAAGTCGACACTTTAAAAGTTTACTGAAGAAAAGAAAATAACTCTGCAATTCACACAATACTGCCAAAAAGCCATATCACACAACGAAAGTATATTCTGATAATCCATTGGATTTATATTTTCCATGTAATTGCATTGCTTTACTTTTGAAAAATTTTGGGTATGTATTTAATGAATGTTAAAGGATTGGACCGTTTGGCCGTTGCTGAAACCCCTGGACAAAAAATGATAGCTTTATTATATCTTCATGATATATACTACCATTCTATAATAATAAGATTTCTGGTCATATGGCTGGAATAGTATTTGAGCGGTTTTGCTCTCTAGTTTGGAACATAGGAGCAAAACTTAAATTTATGAAAGCTTATTACGCATCTACATGCTAAATAAACAAAATAGAGATAAAATTAAAACTGTACATCAAAAATATGTAGTGCCAATCACATTGCTGAATTTATTATAGTATAAGAAATTAAAGGAGAGTGTGACGGACGGACGGACGGACGAAAACAACGACATGTTTACCCGAAAGTAAAGGGATAATCACGATTATTTCCATCATTAAAGAAATATTTTCGAAAGTCAAATTTATATGCGATTAACCTTTATCAGACACATAAGAGACAAAAAAAAATATGAATATCAGTGAAACTTTATGAATTTCTAGTAACATTCATTTCCAAATGAAATTAACACTTGGTGACGTAAGGAACGCTTATGAGCCAAATATAAGCTGATTACAATATGATGTTAAACGCATGTAAAACATTAGCAGTGTTAACCCACGATAATGCATATACCACGTATAATGAAAATTTCGGTTTTCTATAGTCACAAAAACCATCCTTTATTTCCATAACTTAATTATATTTCATTAAAAGGTTTATTTTATTTTTAAGATCATTACATCATTTTTGTACTGATTTTGATATACATGTTAAAAAAGACTTTTTTAAATTTCGTAAATCACATGTTATCACATGTGCAAGTTTCATGTCTCAGAGAAAAAATATATTAAGGCCTAGTACTTTAATGACTTTCGAATTTTTATAATTCCAACTAGAGATTCTCAACGTATTGAAGCTGTAGCTGGTCAATCAAGACGTACAGAGAAACCAGAGAAAATGAAAATGAACGGCTGAAAAAAGAAAAAAAAACATTAATATGTACAACAAACTCCTGAAACTTATATCAAAAGCAGAAAAAAATTGGATCTTCATCTAGATGTAATTTTGAATGATGAATCATTTCAATTATCCACGTTGATTTTTGAATGTTGTATTTCTTTAAAATATTGTATTAAAACTATGACATTTTGTTCTTGATTGAATTAAAATTCATCGAATTGGTACTTCGGGTTCAGTTTCGGTCTCGGTCTCGGCTTATGGTGAAGATGTCTAATAGGATGACTTTGGCGCACAAATATGTCAATAGAGAAAGTATATGGGTTATCCTAGTCCAAACTCTTAATAATAATAATTGCACCGTGTAGATATAAATGTAAATTTTATATTCAATATTCTCTACGTACGACTGTACTCGTCTAAAAGCCGTAATCTAGAAAACATTGCCGGATGACGTCGCATGAATCTTAAGATGACATTAAACCTTTAGTTTTAAGTTCTAATAGGGAGATTATACGTGGCGTATTAAAAACTGTGAAATTTCTCCTTAAATTTTATTTATTGTCTACACAAATATTGAAATGGAGCGAACAAAAAGAAGTTCTACTTTTTGTCCTAATGAAAATCAGTTAAAACCGAAATCAGTCATGCGATTTTAATAATAGGGCCATTTCAAATTTATTTCTATTTTTTGGATTTTTAGTGAATAGCTTCGAGCGAGCGATATTTTTTATTTCATTCTTTTCTTGTAAGGGCAAAATATTGGAGCGCAACCTCAAAACTGATGAGGACACAGCAGTTTTAAGTGTGTTTTTCCATTCTTTGTATATTTCTTTAGAGGGGGGAGCAAATTTTATTTTTCTTTGATTAAGCATAACGATGAAAATTTCTAAAAATGGAAAAAAGGAGCGAGTAAAGTTTTGAACCCCATTACATGAGGAGCAAGCGAATCCGAATAACGATTAATTTATTTGGATTGGCCTGGTTGTCATTTGGTGCGAACGGTACGTTTTTCAAAGTCCTTCAGTGTGAAATTATATAAGAAACTCTCTAAAGTTAATACAATGATAATGTGTAAAAAGTTAAGATAATAGACTCGTAACTACTTCCACACTATATTAGATGAAATGCTAAAGGCTTAATCTGACCACTATATATCATTACAGTGAGGGTGAGTGCTATTATAAAAAAGATTTGCAATTTTGTTATTATTAACTAGCTCCCGTGTTAGATCTTTGCGCTTTCATGTTTGAATGTGTAAGGAGCAATCTTCGACAAGAAAATCACAATAATTTTTATACCTAGAACTTGCAGAACGTCTTTTAAATACCAAAAAACTTCAGTTTAAAGCTCTGCAATTCTTCACATTACGAAAAATCGTGTTGAAAGTCTTTTGGAGACCTCTAGATTTAATAGAAAATTCCCTCAGTTTTTCTCGTGGTTGAAGTACGATCGTTCTGACATTTACACATATCTTTCATTTTTTATCAAATTTTGAAAAATATATGTATTCATGTTTTGAATTTTGATCAATATTACTTAACTTGAAAATGGCACATAACGTGGAATCTAATACCCAAAAGAGTGTGTCTTTTTAGTTTTTGTTAAATATTTATGACTACTGTCATTTTTATGAAAATATAAGGTGTACAAATCAAATGTATTATATGTTCCGATACATGTGAATGGTAGGTAAAATATTGACATTCCATTATTTCGAGACGTACTGGAAACTGTGGCACACCAGCTTGGGTCTTAGTGACTTTGAGTGATTAGTCACGTCACAAAAATTCATCCCGGAAAGTTTTTATCAATATATATATTTACATGTATTAAGTATATGTTTCTGTCTCTACTGATGCATTATTTAAAAACAAAACACTGAGGCTACACTTTTATCGGTTACTAAAACAAAGACAATACCACTGGAATTCATACAACGCTGCCAAAACCCACACAGTGCAAAAATATTCTTATAATCCATAGGATTTAAATAATACCATGTAACTGCATTGCTTCACTTTTGAAATATTTAAGGGCTATATATTTTATTAATGTCTAAGGATTGGACTGTTTGGCCTGTTGTTTAGGCCCCTGAACAAAAATAAAAAAACTAAAAGCTTTATCACATCTTCATGAAATATACTACCATTCTATAACAAATAGGAGTTTTATTCACATAGCTGGAATAGTATTTGGTCTTTTTGCTCTCTTGTTTGAAACTAAGGACCAAACTCAAAGTTCTGAAAGCTCTACATGCTTAATGCAATCTTTTTATCATAAAACTGTAAACTCAGAAATGTAAAAGAAGTTCCAGTCACACGAGTCATCACTCCGGAAATTTTTCGGTCACCAACATGGCTTGATTGACCGGTACGAAATACACATTTCACAAATGACAAAGGATATCTTACCACTGTCGTGACAACAAATCCGTTCCTATACTGGTTGTGACTAAAATCGATTGTGACTATATACCGAATTTATCCTGAGTAACACGACGGGTGCCACTCGTGGAGCAGGAGTTGCTTACCCTTCCGTAGCACCTAAACTCACCCTGGTTTTTGTAGGGTTCGTGTTACTCCAGCTTTACTTTTCAGTGGAGTGTTGTGTATTCTGTATTTGTCTATCATTTCCTTTTGTTGATCCTAGTATTGTCTTTCTTACAGCTTAACGATTAACGATTTCTGTCGTACCATTTGGTATCTTCCTTTATTATATTATAAGAACCTCAAGGAAAGTGTGACGAACGGACGAAGATAACGAAAAGATTACCAGAAAGTGAAGGGATAATCACAATTATTTCCGTTCCTCTACCCGTTGTGACTAACATCGATTGTGACCGGCTTTGACTACTGAGTAACACGACGGGTGCCACTAGTGGAACAGGAGTTACCTACCCTTACGGACTGACCCTTGTTTTTGTAGGGTTCGTGTTATTCAAGCTTTAGTCTTCAGTGTGGTGTTGTGTGTTCTATATTTGTCTTTCGTTTCATTTTGTTGACCATGGTCGTGTCTGTCTTCCGACTTAACGATATCTGTTTGCCCCTTTGGATTCTTCGAATTCCTTTCAATATTTAAAGAAATAATATGGAATATATGACAAAGAGATACGATCCATAACTTAAGTACGTTTATAACAAATATTAAAAAGTTAAATTTATATGAGATTTACCTTTATTGGGCACGTTAGAGGCCAAAAATATGTATACTCTAGGTCAAGCTTTTCTGGAGTGCGAATTTCAGGCTTTATTTTATTGTATGTGCATTTCCGCCTTGTATTCATTATAAATTAAAAGGAAGAATTACCCAACGGTTAACGGTCCAGAACTTACACTGTGCAAAAGAGTTTCACATACTTTTATCTGCCCCTGAATTTCTCTACGGGGAGTTAACGTTGAGGCTTGTCATCTTTGTATTTGACGGGAGCGCTCTAGTTTGACCTAGATAAATTTACTTTAAAATTGCGCACATTTTTTTATTCGGACCCCCGCTTGCGATACATATCAGAAGAATTACATTAAAATTTCCATTTAGGCGCGCCATTATGCATTTTTGCAGGTTTTTTAATCCTAGTTGGATTACTTTATTATTACGAATCGTTGACAATGTGTACTCCCGGTCTCGTGCTAGCGCATGCAAAGAGCCACTTCCGGTAAACAAATGGCTAATTTTATAATGTAAAATCCCCGTAGAGAATTAAAAACTAGGCGCAGCTTAAAATACATCATGATTGCTAAAAAGTACTACTGCAAGTTATTTGCACTTTTTTCAATCTACAAATAAACGCTATTTTATAAGAATACGGTAGACAGTTTTTTTTTCACAACCTTTTTACACGCTCCAACAAACTCTGACATAGAGTAATTTTATAGATGAGTTAGCCATAAGCAGTCCATTACAGTCTGATTGTCTAGTGGTTTAAGTCGTTGATAAAAGCTATCTGTACAGGCCAAAGTAGTATATCACCTATAAGGTGTGTGTCCAGCCCTAGCTTTGCATCGTACACAAATAATACATTCAACTCACTATCCACGAAATAATATTGGTAAACTACCTGTTTAATTTCGGTGTTGCTCCGGTTTCTTCCACAACCTCGTAATAACTGAAGAATTGATCAAAGTAGCGTTTAACCCTACAAACACAACAAATCATAGATTGTGTCAATTTATATGTACGTATTATTAAGCTGTTTGCAAAATTTTAACCGGAAATTAAAACGTCTTGTATTTTCTTTTCTCTGCTTTAAAAAATGCCGGATTGCAAAGAAAGGACTTTAAGACCGAATCCGCGCACGAAAAGAGTACCTGATTATTAGTTTGATATTTTTTATCTTGAATTATCACTATGAAGTCTATTTTTAGCCAATGATTGTAAGCATCCAGTTACGATAAATGTCGCTAGTGTGCCTATTAATAACAATTTGTTAACTTTGTTGTTTTAACGGGGGGGCCACTTCCTATATAGATGTATATACAGACGTGCCGCTGGAATGGGTGTATTTTTTCGCTTGTGAATTA